>CM066031.1:1193040542-1193113617 GCA_033557465.1 Ichthyophis bannanicus | reverse complement strand
GAGGTGGTTGTGGAGGCGCGCAAACACCTGGATTCCCTGAAGAAAGGACCAACAGGCAGGGCCAAGAAGGACATTCTGAAGGTGGTTTCTGTGGGGGAGGGCAGGGTTAGAGGGTGGCGGCAGGTGATGTGGAGGGGGGGGGATGAGTTTGGGAGGGATCAGGGGTGGAGGAGTTACCAGAAGGGGTGTGGGAAAGTGATGTTGAAAAGACAGGGCATCCCAGGGCACTGTGGCCTCCACACAGCCACTGTGGCAGTTGCCTCCACCATCCAGGGCCACAGACAGGGACCTATGCAGATGCACCCACACAGACAGCACCCCATTGACAATGTGTGGTTGTGTGGGGCATATGCGTGGACCACCGGTCTGTGGCCTTGGAATGGGGATGGAAGCAACGCATACATGAGATGTGTTCACTCTCAGCAGTGGCTGGCGAGGGAAGTGATTGAGAGGGTGGTTGGCCGAGGTGGGTACGTCTGCCATGTCGGCAAGCACCCCCTCAATGGCGTCACTGGCGTCAGTGGATTGTGCTAGTGACGTCACCACATCGTGCCCTGTGCTT
Source organism: Ichthyophis bannanicus (assembly GCA_033557465.1). Lineage (NCBI taxonomy): Eukaryota > Metazoa > Chordata > Amphibia > Gymnophiona > Ichthyophiidae > Ichthyophis > Ichthyophis bannanicus. Next base: position 1,193,113,055 of record CM066031.1, on the reverse strand, counting down.
GCCTGTATCTCCATCAGTGGGGCATGGCTGGGGCAGAGGGTGGGTGTCACCTGTGTGTCTGTGTTATGTGTGTGGTGTGTTTTATAGTTTGCGTGTGGGTGGGCGTTTGCGGGGAGGGGAGGATGTTTTGGGGAGGGGGCGGAGGGTTGATGGTATTTTCCCCCTTCCCACGTCTGTAAAGTTTATCCCAGTTCTGTTTTCCCATCATAAAATATATTTTTTTTCTAAAAAAAACTGTAATGCATCACGTGTTTTGACTAGGCAAAGTGTGCGGATGTCAGCATTGTGATATGTGTGGGTGCACATATGTTTCTGTGGTGCAAAACATGTGTGTGAAACCACACAGCACCCCCCATAATAAGGTGCTTTAGATGTTCATAATTAGGGGTCTACAGAGTACACCAGTGCAACGTAGCAGCTGTCTCACTGATGTACATGGTACATGCGGAAGGGTCCTATGTGGAAACAACCCCAAAGGTTCTTCCACATATCTGAAGTCCCAAACATAGGCAGACCACCCCCATATCTGCCTCTTGTACACAGGATCGTACCTATGGTGTGTTGGGAGGGCAGGGAGCTGATTGATTGTGGGTTCAAGGGAAAAAAAGTCCACATATATGCCACCAATTGCGTGTTCTATGATGGGTTTCTCACGGCGGAGGAGTATATGAAGTAAACAACGCCATTGGGAACATTAGTCCCCCTGTGACCACATGGATGTCTGTGCACCACTGTGCCGCTGCATCCCCAAGGATGTTGGGAGGGAAACAAGGTGCACGTGACACATACACATGTCTGTGCAGCATGACAATCGTTTAGCTGACTTCTCGTTGAGGTATTTGCAATGCACATGGAAAACCTGTGTGTGGTGTCATCTAACCTGTAACCATCACTGAGAGAAGTGGGCGCAGCTCATTTAGCGGTTGTCACAAACACCCCCACGCTCCCTGATACACATGGGACAACATTGGAACACTCATGTGGACACACCACAACTGTATGTACTAGTCAATACAGCTGTTTACTTGTTCCAACAGGAGTAAAGTCTCATAATTAGCTTTCCGTTATTACACATGGATATTCTAATGTGTGTGCGTTACAAATTTAAAGTGCTTACAGGACCACCCCACCACAATATGATGATCTGCATATGTAAGCTATTGACATGGACACACATAACAAAAACACCTCAAAAACATGTTGATACGGGGATAACATTAAATTGCTCTACACACTGAGCATGTGTAAGCATCAACAAAAACAGTAGGATTATACCATGGTTACCTTGCATATATCAGGTTTCATTATTGGCGACGTGGGTCCCCACCCGCCTGAAACGTCGGGCCCCATCACCCCTACCCCGCGGCCACGACCCTCTTCTCGAAACCCGGGTGCTGGTGGTGTGCGGAGGAGCAAGTCGGCGCATAACATCCAGCATGCCCTCAAAGGGGGCCTAACATCTCCGGGTGACGGGCATGTTTTGGACCGCCCTCATTGTAAATTGATTGGATCTCACCACACACCTGCCTTGTGTTTTGCTCCACTGCAAGGCGTTATCCGCTCCAGAACACGTCGGACTGCCTGTGGCATGGGACCTACAAGGCGTGTTATATTGCCATTACCACTCCACTACTCCAAAACGCCAATACCCAACAAACATTTAATGTCCATGCCACAAGCATTTGGTGAATGTGATTAGGGCAGACTCAATCACAGAAATGGAGGCGGGCCAATATACATAATTGTCCACAAGTTAGTAGATCTGGCAGGCCAGACCAAAACCCACAGGGCAACATCACACCAGACGTAGATGTGGTATGCCCTCACAAACGATTTACAGGGCTTGTGCGTGAAAAAACCCCTTAACCTACAGCTGTGGGCAACAGGAGTTTGGCCAATGGACAGCTCTCACATAACAATCCCGGTAGGGGAGCTTGCGCCATGCACGAGCACACAACTACATCAGCTGGAACCAACCGGAGATGAACCACAGGAACGGTTCGAGAGATATGACATCACAATTGATGGGACACATGTGGAGGGAGAAAAAAAGAAAAACACATTCTGCTGACAAGGGACATGGTCGTATGTTAATGAAAGCAAAAAAAAAACAAATGGGGATGTTCTTTGGTAGGGCACAGGGCATGACACAACCTTACCTGTACATGTGCCACCTCTGCTGCACATATGTGACTCCTGAGTGATAACATGTGCACACTCAATTGTAACACAGAGGAGGGGTCCTTGGTCCAGATAATGTAGGCCATGTAAACAAATGATGTAGTTATTTAGTTATTTAGTTCAATTTACATGTTTTCTTTATACCGCCTTTTGTCCTTTAATCACAGCGGTTACCAAGACACAAGAGGGGGGGAACAGAGACAGGGGGGGCTATACAACTGACTACAACTACGAGTGAAGGTAAAAATTGGGCTTACACACACATTTCAAAAAAAAAAAACAAAAAAAAAATAAAAAAAAAAAAAAAAAAAAAAAAAAAAAAAAAAAAAAAAAAAAAAAAAAAAAAAAAAAAAAAAAAAAAAAAAAAAAAAAACAAACAAACAATACAACAAAAAAAAAAAAAAAACAAAAAAAAATGTTACAGTTAAAAACACACCGTTACATGCAGGCTATAATAAATAGAGACTGTTAGATGTCTGTGCCATAGTACTCAGTAGAAAGAGTACAAAATGTCAGTTGTTTTTCTGAACTCCAGTAAATCATCCATGGATTCGCAAAGCGGGAGGGAGAGAGGAGTTCCATATAAAGTGGGGCCGATAAGGAAATTGCCCTGGGTGTAGTACATTTACACGCTTTTTCTGGTTGGACAGAGACAGGGGAAGCAACAGAGGGGGACCATCAGAGCTTCTACAACGAGACATGGCTATGTTTACCCCGGGATAACCCGCCAAATTGCAGACACCCTTTGAGGAAAACTGGTCATATAGCTTAACATATGCTCATTAAAACAGCAGACTATGGCTAAGTTGTCATCCTGCTGTGTACAAGAATTTGGGTATCTGCAGAGCAGGCAGGATGTAGCTTTCCCAATGTCTGTATCAATTTATGTTGTCATAGAGGTGCTGGGCCGTCAGACACATTCCTCATATGTCTGCATCCATGTGTATCAACCTGAACATACACTATTCTATTGGGGGTAGAATGCTATCATTTCAGGTACCCTACAACCTTTGGGTATCACACATCTAAGGTAATCAAGCAGAACATGTAAACGTGTGGAGGTAATGTTTGAACAGCCACCACACACACACCAAACTGTGGACTACTGGTGTGTGTGTTGTGGTTGTGACAGTCTATTGTCACCCACCTTCAGCATCACGATGTGATGATGCACCATAGGCCCTCATCTCTGCCATCATCAACTCCGGGAGAGGTGTAGGTGTTGGTTCTGCTGGCATGGGTGGTTGGCTGGTCTCTATTGCTGCTTCACGCAATGGTGTCATGGCGCGCAAGTGTGGCTCCAGGGACTCATCGCCAGCACTTGTGCTGCCCCCAGAGACAGCAGCCTCTGCCTCCATCAGACTCATAGGGGCTGCAATGTAGACCTCCCCCTCCTCCACTTCCACCACCGCCTCATCCTGCTCCTGCTCCTCCTCTGCCCCCTCCTCCTCCTCTTCCTCCGCACCCATTTGACTGTAGTCACCTGCATTGGGAGGAATCAGAGAGAGCACACATATGTTTCAGCAAACCACATATGTATACATGTGTGATACATAACACACAGACAGGATGTTTTGCATCCGTTCATGTGTGCTGCATACCAGACACCGGACACACTCCCATACGTGTGTGTCACCACCATGTGTCTGGGAAAGGGTAACATGTGTGTGCGGTGCCCATGCACAGGTGGCAGATCGCCCCTTCTCCTGTTCATGGTCACATTGCACATGTTTGCCCATAGCATCCCATTCCTCTGTTTTGTAACATATTTCCGCACATGCGTGTTACTGCCCCCACCCTAACACCTGCTTTATGCAAATCACTGCATGTGTGTGTTGGTTTGTGAGTATGGGTCATATTTGTATGTCATATGATTGTCTCAGTGCTACATGTGACTCGCAGTGACCCATAGTGCAGCGTATGGCAACTAGGCATCACCTTTGGCCCACTGGGGTGCACATGCAGCACTGTATTGCTGTCATGTCATACAAACATGCCTTGGAAATGACCAACACAGTCATGCAGTGTATGGAAATCACAGTTGTTTTGTGTCTGGTGACTCATGTGTGTGTGTGCTTCATTATGCCATATTCTCGTGGGATGGGTTGAGGAGGTATGTTTGGATGTGAACCCCAGACATGTCAACAGAAATGGTGAGGTAAGGATATTGCACACACATATCACAACAGGATGGCAACATGATGTGGATTTTGTGGACACATATGGGAGTGTATTTGCATAGGACTGCCCTGTACGGAATATGGAGATTGTACATGAGAAAGAAATGATTAGTTAGTGTACATACCTGCATGTGGATGTGCGCTATCCAGGGCCTCTGGCAGTCCACGAAGGTAGATGTCTCCCAGCCGTGCTGCAAGTTCTTGTTCCATGGGCGAGAGTGTGGGTGTGAGGGGGGGTCCGCCACCTGTGCCCATAGCATGTTGTCTTACAGCAACCATGTGCTGACGGACACCTCTCTTGATGTCAGAAAACCTCTTTTTTAAGCTGTCTACATCACGTGTGGGGCCCCCTGCCCCACACAGTGCAGTACGCAGATCCTCCCACACTGCCATTCTGTTTGCAACAGATGTGCGTGTGCTCATTCTGCCAAATAATACATCGTAGTTGTCAAGGACATGGGAGAGTAATATATGGTTTTCACTGTCACTGAACTTTACAGCTCTCCTCCTTTGTGTTGCTGGCACAGGGACCCTTTTTCTTTTGGCCATTTGGCTGTAATGTGACGGCTGTCACTCAGCAGATGGCCCTGCCTGTTCGTGGCTAGGCTGTGCAGTCTGTGCCCTGGGTGACTCATCACCAACTGGCTGCCCCACATCCTCCGCCTCCTCACACTGGCCCTCTCTGTCACTGTCCCTCTCCATCTCCACCTTGAACACAGGCACCTCTCAAACAACCCCCGTTCACCAACACACAGCAGGACACAGCACACACAACAGATAACAACAACACTACAATAGAGGACACAATACAGTACACTGTAACACAGGTGCTGTGTCAAGTAAATGAGCACATGTACACAGATACTACAGTGATTTTTTAATTTATCCTCTCCCTCTATCCTGTGCCGTACCCCTACCTCAGCCTCTCTCTCTCAGACTCTGCTTCAATCTCTATATCCCGCCTTCCTCTGACGTCTTGCCACCACAGCCTCACTCCCTATTGCACACTGTACCTTTATGTCTCACTCCTTCCTCTGGACTACCTCTAACCTATCCTCTGGCTCTGGCTCACTCTTTACCTCTGTGTCTGTTTGTGAAACTCCTCTAACATCCCTCACCGTGTGCCACGTGTTGAGGCCTATTTATACGGTATTTGCACGTTTGATTTCTGCACATGCGCATTTGTGCAGGCGTGTATTTGGTGGGACACGCTCGTGCGTCGCGCTCGTGCACCGTGAGTGTGACGTCATACGCATGGGCGTTTTGCAGGCGTCAACACACACATGCGCCGAGGGAAATAGTGGTACGTATGTGTATGGTCACGCATACGCATTACGTGGAGTCCCGCATGGGCGTCTGGGTGCTTTTTGCGCATGCGCAAGGCGATGCGCATCTGCGTGTCACCACGCACATGCCGACACCCATGCGTAGAGTCGCGCATGCGCGTGACTCTAGACCTTCGTCTGTGAGCAGATGCGCATGCGCATTGGACGTCACGGCAAGGAAAAAGAAATATAGGTGAGGGAGAACAGCTTGTCGACGTTGAGGGTTGTAGGCGGAGAAGAGTAGAAGTGTGTGTTGGTGAGAGACAGTAAGGGAGTCCGAACAGGTGTATGTGTAGATTGTTTGGCTGGTGTTTGTATTGAGGATTGTATTGTCTTGTGTGTGTATGGTCTGGTGTGTCTTGTAGTTTGTACAGTGCTTAGATAGTTTATTGTGTGTGACATAGTTATTTGTTTCTTAGTTTGGTGGGAGGGGTTTATGGCGCATGTCTATGCTGCTGCATGTGTCCTGTGCAGTGGGCAGATGCTTGGGTTGCCGGACACGGGAGATGGTGTCGATGGGGCTGGGGCACAGGGCATGGGTATAGTCCCGCAGCAACTCAGACCTGCAGCTGTGGTGGCGGTCCAAGCCTGTGTTGTTCGTGCACGGCGCAGGAGGCGTGCCGAGGTGCAGGCTCAGCAGCCACGCCTCTACAGGCCCCGTCCCCAGCTCTATGACATGCGAGAGGACCAGGTCATCTCCCTTTACCGACTGAGCACAAGGGCTATTAGGGGTCTCTATGAGGATCTTAGACCTGACCTCGAGCCCCTGACTGATCGGTCCAATGCCATACCTGGTTTAGTCAAGCTCCTTGCTGCCTTACATTTCTTTGCCTCCGGCTGTTTTCAGACATCTGTGGCCGCAGTGGGTGGCATGAGCCGGCCCAGCTTCTCACGATGTCTCCACCAGGTTATGCGTGCCATGGTCATCCGGATGGGGGATTTCTTAGCCATAGCCCACACTAGGCAACTATGGTGGTCCCTGAACCAGCCTTTGAGGCATTAGCCGGGATACCACACGTGATGGGAGCTATTGATTGCACACATGTTGCCCTGGTCCCGCCTAGAGACAGGGAGGTAGCGTACCGCAAACCGCAAACACTACCATTCCCTGAATGTTCAGGTTGTATGTGATGCAAATCAGCATATTCTGAATGTGGTCCCTAGGTTTGCAGGGTTCCACCCATGACTCCTATATCCTGCATCACTCGGCAATATTCACACAATTTGAGGAGGGACGTTTTGGCGAATGTATCTTGCTGGGTGAGTATGTCAGGGTCTTTTATTTCTGTATGTCATTATACATGTTTCTATTTGTGATCACAGTAGAGGTTTTATATAGTTTGACACATGCACTTTGCATATGATTGATGTTAGTCACAGGACTGGGGTTGGTTACATTATTACATGTTTTTGTACGTCTGGTACGACTAGAAACATTAACCCTACATCATGATTATCCTCACAGTCTATGACCGTTATATGCACATGTTGTACATGTGCTGCCACCTCAGTGCAGACATCTATGTTGTTGATGATGACCTCATAGTGCATGTTGGTAGCATATGCAAACATGGGGTGGTTGGTGGGGTGGTTTTGTCCACCACATACACCTGTGATGATGTTTAATTGCTGGATAATGTTTCTCCGTCATTTAACATGTCTGGTTCTGGATAACCCTAATAGTACACACATGTCATGTGCGTGTCAGTTTGACACACGCACTCCTGTGATGGAGTTGTCACCCAGGGCTCAATATCTGACATGAGTAGGTGTATATTAATATCTGATAGATGATGTTGAGGTTTCCAGCAGGGGAAAACACGTGTGCATATATTTGGCCAGACATATTGCCTATGTCACAGCAGACTTGCAACAATATGTAGTGTTTACAGTAGCCTCTGACACTGTAGTTGAGGGTACGTTTGTGTCATCTTGTCTGGCCATTCTCATTTCACCTCACATTGTGTAAAATGTACAGTTACAGCAAGGGGACTACGTGGGTGCATACACAGCGGTATGGGAACCAGCTACACCGGACGGTTATGTGCCTATGCATATGTTTTGGGGGCAAACTAATGACGGGTACAGTGTGCATGTTGGACGACCGCACCTTCAGAGGGATGTGTACAGGATGGGGACTGGGAAGAGTATGGCTATGACAGGCATTGGCGCGCAACAATACACAGTTTATTTTGCCTGACAAAATAAACATCATATGTTGCCATTCATAAACAGGATGTCTACAGGTGATATGCTTTTCATTCTTACCTACCACCATGGCATACATGGTGTGTATGTGTGCCACACGCAAATGGCTGTGTGTTTTCCCTTGGTTATTGATGAGACATACCCTGTGATTATGGGAGCATTGGATTGCTATTGTGGTGTCACCATTGTGGGTTTGCAGATGTGGACAGTAACTGCATCACCATATGCATGTAGCACACACACACACACATTATTTAAGGGTGACTATGGTCGTTTGTGATATTTGATATGTGTTTACGGGCTGGATAAGCCATGTTTAGCTTGTATGTCATCATATGTATATCTGATAGAGCTGCATAGTTTGCAGCTGTATATTGTTGTCACACTGTCTTGTTGGTTTCCTTCTCATGTCGACACAGCTGTCAGGACTGTGTCACATGGACCCCTACATTTACATGCAACATTTCTTTCTGCAGGTGATGCAGGATATGGTTGTCGCCCCTGGCTGCTGACTCCTGTTCGTCAGCCACGGACACGTGCAGAGCAGAGGTACAATGAGGCCCATGCCTCCAGCCGCTCTGTCATAGAGCGCACCTTTGGCGTTTTGAAGAGTCGCTTCAGGTGTCTGGATAGGACAGGCGGGGCCTTACAATATAAGCCACGCACTGTTGCCGAGATAATCATAGCCTGTTGCATCCTGCACAACATTGCTCACAGGCACGATATCCCTGCAGAAATTAATGAGGATCTTGAGGAGGATCCATTGTGCCCCGCTGTACGTGCCAGTGGTGACACACGGGAGGGCTCAGCGTTCAGGCGGAGGTTGATTGCAGAGCTGTTCACATGTACGTATTAAGTCGCTTACGACACACATGTGCTATACAATGTGTGTAATGTTTATTGTGTTATGTGTTAATGTTAACATGGAATCTGGATGACCACACTGCAGTACCAGTTGACTCTAAATGCCAACATCACATATGTCCATGGGTGTGCCACAAATAATGTGGGATTTGCACAACAGCAGTTGGTGGCAGATGATGTGGGGGTTTGTTGGTATCTGTGTGGTTTGTTTGGAGGGTGCAATTCACAGGTAGTGTATGCTTCTGATATAAACAGCTGTTGTCAGACCAGAAGGTGTTATCTTACATGATATGTGTGCCACACAGTGTCAGCCATATGTTGCTATGTTCATGTTGGACGGTCACTCCCTGTTTGTTGACTGTTGTCCATTGTGGAGCGCTACGATTAGACACATTTGTGATGTTTATGTTGGTATTAGGCTCCTGTGACATACCTATGTTTGTGTGCTCTTCATGTGTGTAGCAACATGTCACATAAAGCGCAATAAACATAGTTAATGCTAGTATGGGGAGATGATATAAACAGTTTGGGTGGTATGTGGATGTCAAACATGACGTGTGTCAAAATGTATTGTTGATCAGGTAGCCATGACATGGATGTGGTTAGGGATGGGGACCTTCTGCATTGTGCAGCCAGGGGGTTGTGATAAAACACTTTTAACTTGGTGAGTCTACCTTCACTGCAGTGATGGGTATCTACACACATGGTGAGATGTATCAGCCAGATACAGCAAAGGGTGTTTTACAATAGCCAGTTGGATCACAGCATGTGGGTGTTGCTTGTGTTATAGCAGGTATTTAATGGATTGGATGGCATATCTTGCTGATGCTCTTGCAACATCATCCATCATGCGTTAGCTACAGGCTGTGTATGTGTGTAGGTAACGTGAACACAGACCATATGAGCAAATATCTTGCAGACACAAGCAAGGCATGATTATGTTGACTTACATACACAGACATAGGTGCCAGCTATTTATCAGAGGTGCACATGTAGGGTATGCATGTTTCAACGTTCAGACTAACACACATTGGGATGGCATGCAGCCCTCAGGGGTTTGTCACATGCAGACATGGGGTGGTCCATTTTAACACATGCAACACATTATGCATGTTATTTGTGCACATCATCAGAACATAACTGTTAATATTACAGACGGTATGAGATGTACAAACCAGGATATGTTTATGATACGGGAATACATGAGGTGGGAGCGCAGATATCCAATGCTTTTCCCTATTGTAAGTGGATTAACATACAACTTTGGCACAACATTAAACAGGTAGAGGAGTCTTTTGTCACAATATGGTGATAAAAGGTTTATAGTGCACTCTGCGACTGAGACAACAGAATGGTGTGCGCATACCCCTGAATTGCTCTGTGTGTACACGGACAGAGAGGTAAGGGAGGGGTCGGAGACACTACACACACCTCAGGATCTCGTTAGACATCTCCGTGATGCCTCTGACATGTATGTGATCTGTACATTGTGATAGGGAGCAGTCATTAATTGAGGGCTCTTGTGGGGTGTGATAGCTGGGGACATGACGGTGCAGTGTGTGATTCATGGCTATAACATGACATTTGTTTGCTTATCTTGTGTCTCCATGTGCAGAGGACATACGTGGTTTGGATGGTGTTGGTCTGGTGCTTTGCCATGTGTCTCTACATCAGCAATTAATCATTTTGTTTTGGTAGGTGGTTGTACATAGACATTGTGTGTGACCGCACTAATTGAAATCATATGTTCCTATTGATCTGTCATATTGCACAGATGATTTGTTTTCCAATATTCTAGGTTTAGCATCAGTAAACCATCTCTTGCTGGTGTCACTCATATTCCCTTGTGTCTTGGTTAGGCATGTCCTCTACCACACTTTCACTGTGACATGTGAAACAGACCTGCATGTGTGTGTAGGTTGTTGTATTGTGATGTTTGGCTGCACGTTTTCTGTCCCCAAACAATGTACTCTCAGACAACACCATGATATCATTGCATGGTCACTGGGCCGTTATATCTACAGATCTACACCTGTGCACATGCAGGCCATGTGTTACAGATGTCAATTTGACATTTCCATACTGTGGGTGTGTGTATTTCTCGTTTGCCTGTGTGATGTTGCATTGCTCCGACATCATACATTATCATGTGCTGTTAGGGGTGTGTGCCTCTGGGTGTCTGTTGTGACTATGCTACCTCTTACATAGTGGTGTAAACGTTGTCAACATTATGGACATGTGTTGTGTGCATTGAGAAAACATGTTTCTTTTGTTGTCATTAAGCACTGGTCTGTTTTCATTTGTGTTTACAGATATGCACATAATCTGGACCGTCATCAACGTTGGCTTGCCATGGTGAATCTCGAGCTTTTGCTGACATTGTCTACCTTCAGGTGTTCCTGATATTGTTGTGTAGTGGCTCAAGCGATTGATGAGCTACACCTGATGCACACACACGGTATGTGTATTGGTTTCTTTTGGGGTTCATTACATCTGTCTTTCACTGTTGATGATATAATGTTGTTCTGATGGGCATGTAACATTTTCTCTAGACTCACATGAACAGCTGCATATGGTGTGTAGCTGCAACACACCTGTGTGACAGGCGCATGGACATTAACATATCCATGTGACAACCATGTCTGTGTTGAGGCATAATGATGTTGGCCACATGGTTATGTTTCATATTGCTATCATGTCCTGTTTGCCTTTGCATTCCTTTCTTCAGCATTTGCACAGCTGTGACGTTATGACATTTGTGTTTCTTTTCAAAGGTGTCTGACGATTACATACCTCTCCTCTCCTGACACAGGACAGTGGACATACCGGGCACATCTCTTACACTGCAACTGTTGTCAACAACACCCACCTGTTTGAGGACAGACCACCATGCAACTCTTTGCTATGACATTTTGCCATTGGATGTTTTACCTCTGAGAGTGCAACACATGACTGGGATAGACATTATTGATTTTTGACTACTGCTTTCACCCTGACAGAGGTGTCGATAGCACTGCTGATGCAATTGATTGGCAGGACGTGCTCCTCATTGTGGGGGACACACATGGACTTCGAAGGACTATGGTATATTGATCACAGACCCCTGACTATGCATGTCTTGAGCCTCAAAGACACTTTTAACATGAGTTTTTGGATTTCAGATACAATTCTGACGTTTTACGATGATCCCCCCTTGTGCAGCAGCAACTGACATGGACATTGTAGGTGTTACATTTTGTCACAGTTGGGTGTCTCATGTTTTGTACCATGGCTGTGACATGGCACCGATGATATTCTAATGTTTTTCTTACAACACAAGCATACAGCCCATGTATTTGTCATGTGGCCAACGATGGAGTGCTCCTATTGTCTACGTCAACCTATTTGCCACCTGGACATGATCCCCATTTAAACTCCACAATGTTTTCAAACACAACACCATCTTGGGATGATGTTTTCAGTGACCCATGGGTGTTTACATGCATGTGTGGCATCACTGTATCATGTTGCCATGTGGCTGGTGCTTGTGCATCTCACTGACTATGTTTCTGTGACACCACATGTGGACCTATGGCTTCTGTGTGGATTTAGGTGATATGTTTGTCCATTATTTCCTTATTTATATGCTGCTTCGTGTGTTTGCGTACTGTGCATACATGACAGTCTGCATGTCTGTACACACCTTGCATTTCCCGTCTTCACGGTCATGACTATGGCTTGTGTTAGCGACACTCACATTGCCACATTATGTTTGCAGTGTGGCAGTGTGGGTGTCAATACTACTTGTTTACTGGGAAATTCCATGTATCCGGGTATATGTGACGATGCACTGTTTCCCCAAACCAACACTGCATGTTGACCTCCTTGATGGTGTAATATGTGCATATTTCTGCTGGTTGTTGAGTTGGTATTATGTCTGTGGTCATGTGCATGTGGTATTTGTTAGCAGATGCTTATTGTGATTTACATGATTGTTTGTGTCCATAGTGGTGTAGCTTGTAATCCCATATCGGGCATTGGGATGTGCGTATCATCATTACTTTTCTGTCATGTTTTTGAACATTAAAATCCTTTGCACCAAATATCTTTTTGGAGTTAGTCTGACCCCTGTTTTGACAGTTGGGTATTTTCTGAGGGACAGATGAGGTGTATTGGGTCTTCAGCATGCATCATCTCATCTGTACATGCACTCATATGTGGGTGACACATTTGCGACATGCAGCAGCAAGGGGGCGCTTGGGGTCTGGTGTCAGGTGCAGAGTATGCACCTGATGCACATTATATCTGGTGTGGATAATTTGTTGTCAACCAAGTTACCTTTCTGTAGGAGGTGGCTTTGTGACATGCTAAAGGTTTTGAGCACTTTCCGAGGTGATGCGGCCAGCCCTGATATTATGATGGCACTGTCTACACTATTTGTGATGTGCAAACCAAATAAAGTTCTGTATTTACCCAATATGTGTTTCGTGTGGTGTTTGCATTTCAGGTCTGTCATCATGCTCAATGTGTGACTTTGTATCAGTCATGACTCCTTGTGAGCCCATGGATCCATCATTTTCCTTTCAATGTCACAGGGTGTAGATGATGTTTTTGTTGTTGCTAGGTGATGGTGGGTTACATGACCTGCCATGGGCCACATGGGGTGCTTCTGTGAATTGTTCACTGTTTGTTTGGTGTGCAAGCCATGTTTCACTTCACTATGTTAGTCCTCCGGTATTTGCACATACATCCCCTTTATGTGTTTGTTTGCTGGACATGTACATGGGTCACCTATGCTCACATCCTTGTACAGTGCCAGCTGTGTTAGTGACAGCCACATGGCACATCACTGTCTATGTACGCTTGACATCCACACACGCCCTTTGGGATCTTTGTGTTAGAGTGTGCTCATTGATTGCTTTTTGTTATTGGCTATGGTCATGTGTTTGACGTGTGCTGTATGCATGTTTTTTCCGCACATGTTTTGTTTTTAACATCTCTAATGGCCTCACTCGGCCATGAGGTACCAACAGGTTCCTCAGCTCTACACACACCCTTTACTGTCTTCACTGTAGAAAAGGGTGCATCCTGTGTGTTGCCTAGCCATGACATTTGTTGTGTAATAACGACCTCACACTTTAGGGTCTTTACATCCTGTTGCATGTGGCCCTTTCTTTTTGATGAGATTCAGGTGTTTGGTGTGCTAGACCTTATTGCATGTTGAGCTGTCTCCTGTTCTTCTCCTGATTATTCACCTGATCCAGGGAACATCCTCTGATGGCGTTGTGTTTAATTATATCCCTGTTTTGCATGCTGTATTCAGTGCAGGACATTTCATTGTGTTTGTGCAGGTGTTGTTGTTGCAAGATACAGAGTGCAAATTCTTTCTGTACATGGTGTATCTGCATGTGCATTTACTACAGATTAGTTGTTTTTGTGTTTGTTTGTCATGGCAGCCAGCAGGCGTTTTGTGTACTGGCATGCGTTATTTTGGTTATGTAGACTTTGTTGTGCCTCACATGGGCGGTGTGTGTTACCATTTTAGGCGTCTACATTTGTAGTACTGGTCGTTTGTGTGGTTCCTGTCTGCAATGTTGTATTTTATTGCTTGTCCTGCATATGTGCTTTTCATTAGTGTGATAGTCATATGTGTGTACATCAGTGGCATGCCCACATTGTACCATTAACTGAGTTGTGCGACATCCTTCCATCCATCCTTTCTCTGCCAGCTATGTGCCATCCTACCCTGATGTGCATGCTGCTAAACCACGTCATCGACTAACACACATTCGTGCATTGCATCTCAACCTGCTTGCCTCTCCTGTGTGTGCTCTGCCTAGCACTTGTACTCCACCGTCATCCTGATATTTCACATATTCTTCCATTTCAGACTCCCCTACTACACACATCTGCACATCCTCTGTCTCACACTGTCAGTGTAGCAGGGTACATTACCATCAATCTGTGCATGGATATAGCTGCCCATGATATGTTTTTCACATTTTATGGGTGTCACATGGCCTGCAGCTGCTTTCGGCAGCCCATCAACTTATGTAGGTCCTTCATTTAATTTGATATTGTCTGTCTTCTCTGCTCTGTGCAGTGTTTGTGTTATGTGTGTGTTTAGCACATTCCTCTGTTTGCATTCAGCTTGGGGGATGTTACTGTTATTGGCTCAGCTTTCTGCTTTTACCTATACGTCCTTATGGCATCTTCTGGCACACCTTTGATTGACACAGCTTATGATGTGCCTACGATAGTGGCCTGGGAGTGGACAGCCTTTCAACATGGCCTATGGAAATAGATTACAGTTCACCTTTGCTGACAGGGTATGTTTGTGATGTTACATCTGCTGCACCATAAAAGGTGCAATAATATATGGCACAAGGGTGTAATTGTCTCACTATGCCAGGAGTGGTTGCTGTACACTTGATCACAGAGTGGGAACATACCTCACCCACCCTTATTATTTAACTGGAGCAGACCATGACCCCTGCAACATCATTGCTGTATTCACCAGTTTTCTACATACATGACATAGGCGTGTGTGTTTTTTCATCAGACCTTGGCTGTCATGGAGCTGTGTTACTCTGTGGATTTCAATCTCCAGAGGTAATGGGGCAGTTTAATGGATGATATTGACTTTGATTCTGTGTTGATATGCGTCACTTGGGACTGTCTGCAGCCCCTCCTTGGTGTGTAACTAATGACTGACCCAGGTCTGCCATTGCTGATCTCGGAGCAAAGGGCTGCAGACAGGCCCAGGCTGAGGATTGCAATATGAGATTAACTCTGACACCCTGTGGATATCAGACACCAGGGGCTGTCTGCAGTCCCTCACTGATAAATCACATATGCACGAACTGTGTCAGCACAACTACTTATGTTTTCCATACGTTACAATGCACAGTGCTAACAGCAGAAAGAGTGCTGTGACCTTTCCCCGCCTCATAGGGCACCCTATGTGGCGCCCCCTCGGCCACTATTTCACCAACATTGTTGGGTGGCGTGGTGGACACTGCATTTGGAGATGTGTCCTGTGGGGTGACTTCAAGGGCACGTTATGTTACAGTGCTCTGAGAGTACATTTGCTGGAAACCACTTATTCCACAGATATGCGATAACACCCTAATGGGGCTATCTTACCCCTTACAGGTGCTGTCTCTGCCAGACATGTTCATTTGCCATTGTGTGGGATTGCACCCCTGATCCCTGCACCATTGCACACTGATTGTGTTTGGGTGCTTGCAAATCAGCACAACACCATTTACCTCTCCCAAATTATTATTCCTCAAAAAACATTGCCACACACCCTTCTGACCAGCACCACAGCCCCCTATGCCTCAGCCAGCTGTCTTTAGTGTGCACTGCGGGTGTTCACAGCCTTGCTCCTTACACCATTGGTCAGTGTTCTAACCATCATGCTGTTGCTCGGTTCCTCTGCTTTCCCATCATTGCGCGACTTATGCCTCCCAGTCATCAGAGGCCTCCAATACCATTAGTGCGCCGCTTTACGTACAGCAGCGCACGCACCTCTGGCGGCCATAATTTCTGTGACTCCAATAGAAAACAAACACCGACAACTGCCTTCAGTGTACACGGGGGGGGGGGGGGGGGGTTTTAACCCCTGCGCCCAGCACCATTGGTCAGTGTTTTCACCAATGTGCTGTGGCTCCGTTCCTGTGCTTGTGCCTATCAGCGCGACGCCTTCTGCCGCCCAAGATGACCGGTGCGCCGCCTTCTGCCGCACAAGAGGACCTGTGCGCCGCCTTAGGCCGCCCAAAAAGAACTGTGCGCTTCCTTATGCCGCTGAAAAAGAACTGTGCACCGCCTTATGCCGTTCAAAATTAATTTGCCTCCTAAAATAATTTTAATCATTACAGTTGCTGTCTCAGCTGGCCTTTGTCGTTGTGCACAATGGGGGATTGAACCCATGGCCCCTGCACTATTGGTCAGTGTCTTCACCGTTGTACTACGGCTCGGGTGTTTTCTATACCCGGCAGCGCGCCACTTTGCCTTTTGGCGCGCTAATGTCGACCCCGCACATTACCGTGACGCGCACACGTCCGGTTGCTTACTCCCGGTTTTTTTCTTTTGGCAGCCTGATCCGCCCACTCCTTATATGGCACAGGTACACTACCGCGGCCCCGCACGATAAGAATGTTTAGTAAACATGCCCCTTTCTGTTTAATGAGCGGTGATGCCGAAGAAAGTTATAAAATCCTTATCCTAAACGCTGCGCTCTTTGTAAAGAGAGTTAAAGTTTCCCCCGGAGTGCGCCTGGGACATGCGGAAGCTCTGCTGAAAGCTAATGTCAAGTATGCTATTGACCGTGTGGGGCTGAAGGTGTTTAGCATACCAGCCGGTGCCCGTGTGACTAACCAGGAAAATCTCTTTTTGGGGCAGCTACCAATACTCATTGTGCTGGGATTTGTGGATAATGATGCTTTCAGCGGTAATTATGCTAAAAACCCCTTCCATTTTAAACATTATGATATTAATTTTGCCGCTCTATATGTGGATGGTGAACAAGTACCCGGGAAACCTCTTCAACCTGACTTTCAAAACGGATGTTGTGTAAGAGAATATATGCAACTGATACAAGCAAGTGGTAAACATCTGAAAGATACAGCATTGCTGATTGACCGTCAGGAGTTTTACAAAGGTTATACCCTGTTGGCGTTTGACCTTTCACCGGATCAGGAGTGTGCAGACCATTACTCGCTGATTAAAACTGGTAACCTGCGGGCTGAAATACGTTTTGCCAGCGCCTTACCCCATACAGTTAACATGATTGTTTATGGGGTTTTTGACAATGTGATAGAAATTAATCATAGAAGGAATGTTCTTTTTGATCATTCGTGAAAATGAACACCCTGCAGATCTTCCGTATTTTAAAGAAGGACCCCTGTGTTGCAGATTTCTTTTTAGATGTGCTACCCAGCGATTGGTTAGCGGATGTACAAATATCAAGGAAGCCAGTGTGTTTGGTGGTAAATACACACCCTCATAACCTACCTGGAGAACACTGGTTAGCCATCTATATATGTGGAGATGGAACAGGGGAATTTTTTGATTCTTATGGACAACCACCTGATAGCTTATTCTTTCCTACCAGCATTATGAGCTTTTTCAACAAGCATTGTAAAACTGTTTTATACCACAACAGACAATTACAGCACCCAATGTCTACGGCTTGTGGATATCACTGTGTATTTTTCTTGCACCACCGCTGTAAAGGGGTGCCTTTTGAAAATATTTTAGAAATGTATTCTGAAGATTTAATGCAAAATGATGATATGGTGTTACATTTTGTAAAATGCAACAAACAAACTTTGTGTAGATCTTTTAGAAATCCGTTCCATAATCAGCAAGTGTGTGTTTCCTATCGTGAATGTTTTGATGCTTCTAAATAAAAAGTAACCCCTCTAAGGAGGTTTTTTGAAAAGAAACCACTGTCTAGTCTTTTATTTTTGTTTTTTAAACATTTTATTGAAAATAAATTTTTACACACTCAACCACCGGTATCTGTGGGATAATTTACGTTTTTTGTGAGGGAGTAGCTCTTTGCTCTTTATCGGACCCGTGTACATTTTAGTAGCCTTCACAGATGGGTTCTCTTTGAGGCGTGCCAGTACATCTCTGTTGGCTGCATTACCCATTACCGTAGAGGGCATATTTAATTCGGCTAGGGTTTGCATGAACTCCTCCCAGCCCCTGGGTATTCTTTGTTGTGAAAGAGCTTGGGGCTGCGTAGCCCCACGAACGAGGTCGAGTAGGTTAGAGCCATTGACGGGGTTTCCCCGGTATACAAATGTTCCATTTCCCTCCCAGGATGCCACATTCTTGTTTTTTTAAGTTTATTAAGCAGCAACTCAGCATTTTTCCTATAGCGCATATTGATGCTGTTTAACACTTCTTGTATTACAGGGTCTGGAGGTATAATATTTTCTAGAGATGCTGCCGTTGATGTCTCATCTTGTGCCTGTAGATACAAGTTTATTTTTTCTTTTTCCATATCCCTCTGTCTGTTAAGCACGAGATAGCGCTGTAGCACTTCTGAGTAACATTTAGCCTTTTCGTGTTCAGACATACCGACGCTTTGCAGGATGTTTTTCATTTCTTCATCTAACTTATGGATGGTCGTGGTTCTAATATTTTCATCCCGATCTGGCGGGTTTCTCAAGCGCTCAAGTTGTTGACTAGGGACTATGTACATTTTTTCAGCGTGATGCATTAGAGGTTTGTCAGAAGCCCCGTTATCAACGGTAATGCAAAACTTAACAGGGGCCCGATAAAGCCACCTGACTGTCTCACCAATTGCTTCTTTTTTTTAATGGGTAGTCTTTTATCGCACAGACTCTTTATGGCATGACGCTTCCTTTTTAAAACCTTTATCTGTTGTTGTGAAAGAGGAATGTTACCTTTTAGGGTGTTGAGAGCGATTTCAACAATAGCTGCTACCAAATCATTAGAAGCTGTATTCAGGATGGCTCTTCTGTGCTGCGGAGAGGCTTGAACCAAAAGTTTTAAAAGGGGCAGGTTTCTCTTTACACGGCGAGACATGTTGTCTGAGACACACAGGCATGTATGAAGGGCCGATTACATATTCATTTCTTTTTATGTGAGATTTGTGGTTTTTCACAGTATACCGTGGTCCAATCTGGCGGGAAGATATCCGTCCTCAGTCTGTAAGCCTCAGGCGTTGTGTTATTTAAATCCACGACGAGATACCCAAACGGCTTTCTGGTTGCATATTCAAAGACTTCTAAAAAGAATTTTGATTTTCCAGGGTACATCTGCCTGGCTAGAATGGCAATCTGTAACTTATCTCTAGGATTCTTAAAGAGCACCATGTATTTGGTATTTAAAGTTATAGTTCGGCTTGCTTTACCTTGGCAGAAAACATTTTGAACAATATATATGATGCTCAGGTTTCTGTGATGCACATACTTAGTAAAGGCTTTCTCTATTTCATCACTTTTACAGGCAGAATCCATTAGGTCATCAACAATAACCAAGTTTACTTTATTGGTTGGAAACATCCGTTCATCATTAAAAGTATCAGGCAAAGTGTCCATAAATGTAATAAAAGGATATTTATTTAACATTTCTTTATACAGAGGTTGCCAGCAACTGTAACACCACACAATATTGTTAGGCATGACAGTCAATACACGACCAGCATGTTCTAACATCTTTTTAACAAAGAAGCTCTTGCCTGAATTGGACGGCCCCACTAAAATACAAGAAAAAGGATGTGACCAGCGCACATCCACCACGCTAGTATCCATAGGGTAATGTGCTAAAGCCATCCTCCAACTTCACCCTTTTGTCATACACAACCTTTTGTGTTTTTTTAATCACACCAGTCTCTATTGTCCAACCCTTTTTGTTTCTTATAATACCAGGTTGTTGTACTCCTATCTTTTTCTGGGATAAATCTGCTGTCCCAGGCTTGTAGTCCAAAACTAGATCTTTCAAACTAGTGAAATTGATTTTCTGGCAGTTTTCTACGTTTAACGTAATCCCTTTTACTTTCATACAGGTCTTCCCGCTTGACAGCTTGTAGCCGTATGTTTTAGGCCCCGCTGATACAAACTCTGTGATATGTTCATCTGAGGGTATCTCGCTTGTGAGCTCACCTAAATAATCACCCAAAGATGGGTTCCAATCACCCTCTCGACTTAGAAATATCACAGAATCTGTATCATGGTACAGACAGCGCTCTTGCAAACTATCTAGAAGGTTGTACAACTCCAGGCGTGCATAAGCCGTTGTAAAACAGGCAATGAAAACGTTGGTGCTACCCGACAATATACACTGGTCTTTTGAGTGCCTCCAAGACACACAGGCTGTTTCATCATCAATAAAATCGCATGATGAAACCTCGAATTCAGGAGAAAACAGATATTTAAAGAGATCATCAGGTTCTTTCACAATGCTTGTGGTAGGCAGGTTTGTTCTTTGACCAAATTTACCCCACAGGGAATTTAAGAAAAGTTTTGCTATTTGACGCTTAGCATGGTTTACATTAATCTGGTCTGTTCGCAAACACACACCCTCTTTTCTAAAGAAATCAGCTATGTACACATTTTGTTTTTCAGTATCATTGCACCATCGAGGGTAGCCAGAAGCCTCTTGTTTTTGACGGAGGTGCATTTTGATGTATTCGGAAAAGAGATGATCAGATTTTTGCTCGAAATGCCAGATTTCATAGATTTCAACAACCACATACCCTTTTGCAATGGCTAAATTCATCTCCACCGTACACCAAGTCCCCACAAAAGCTCTCTCCTCATCCGTGTGGGCACACATTTCCTGTTGCCGTGTGTCAGCACACGTGTGACACAGTGGAAACATAAGCTTACCGCCCAACTGTATGGGTAACACTGGGAAGAAGAGCTTTCGTGGGGGATATACTTTTGCTTTTATAAAACCAAAGTACTTTGTAGGGGGACCAAATTTGTCATAAATGATTTTTGGATGGCCTATTGGATATTCCTTTGTTTTATTGACAAAAGGGTATAGGCTGGTAAAATCATAGTAGTGTATTTTTTCCCCAGGCCTTGTTTTGTGGTACAGACAAATGGCATTTGTTCTACCGCCGAAAAGGGCATCTCGTGGAATCAGAGGTTGCGGTAATGCGGAGTCAGCCAGGAAATCTGCGCAGCCCCCGTCATTTTCTTTTACCATCCGCTTCCACTCGTGCTCCCATAGAGTTATGACCTTGAACCCACGGCTTTCCAGGAATGCAGCTTTTAGCTGTGTTTTGTAATAAAGAAAACCATAGGTTGTGGCTGCTATAGGATTCTGGTCTTTATCGTTATAACAGCTCGGACAGCCGTGGTGAAAACAACCATTAAATTCAAAAGCTGTTTCTACCCCACCGATCACGGCATAGCCATCAAGAAAATAAGCCCCCACCTTTTTTTCACCACCACCTTTCAGAGCATGTGTGATCTGTATATTTTCTTTGGCCTCCACATACATCAGCCATTGAATAGAGGGGGTTGAATATCTCTTTGTCTGCCGGTGATAGTTATCTGGTGGGATGAGTGCCACAGTCTTGGGTTCTAAAAACATGAATCTGAGCATAGCCATACATACAGATGCAAGGGTTATATATTGGAAAGGGTCTAAACACCTTGTTTGAATTTCTGAGATGTCACCCTGCTCTACAAACACTTCTTTCTCTGTCATTTTCATGATTTCAGCTCGGTAGAGAACACAGGCCTGCCGCAAAATAGATACATCCTGCTGGCAGTAATAAGCCAGCTCTTTTTGCAAATTAAAAGTTTTATACTGATTGTCCTTGTACCATTGTAAAAATTCATCTTTTTCTTCAGGCAACATGTTACTCACACCGTAATGTTTAACACCCGGCATGGGGCCCACATAATTTTGATTTTCCAGCGTATTAAAAAAGTGTGGAAAGTACCCCTTGCTGCCTGTAAAACCCATGGCTTGTGGAAGTTTGCTAAGTTTCATAGGCAGGAAATTTAGAGAGTCTATAAAACGGATAGTCAGAGGTTCAACAGTAATTTGTAAAAGTTTAGCACCTTGAACCAACAGCCCCGTGTCCATCTTTTCCTTAAGCAGTTGTTTAAGAACAAAATATCCGTCATAACCTTTGGAATTATGGGCTATGAAGGTGTAACCTTTAAATTTTTTTGTCACAAAAAATCTGTATAAAGGCAGAAATACATTCGAGACCCTTGAATTCCCAGTTTCTTTCATCATTTAAGTCCGTCGCATATATGTAATTAGGGACATGCCAGCCTGTTTCTTGCATACATTCACAATCATAAAAAATATACTTTTCAGATGTTTCAGTTTTACCAATAGGGGTCATAAAACATAAGTGGACACCATCCCCGGTTAGGGGCTCGCGACATAGTTTACAATGACGGCCCTTGCACTTATGTTTCTTGTCCACATAAGACTCACATTTCTGGCACAGTATCTTAGATAAACACGCCACTTCCTTTTTCAGAGCCAGATCCGCGTGTCTATCTAAACACTCTTTAGAACGACAAAAGAGTTTGCAATTAGGGCATCTCTGTTGTACACCAACATTATTCGCACACGTTAGTGTCAAACAAAGACGGCACCATAATGTGCAATTATGATCGTGACTGTACGGTTTCTGACAGTAACTACAGAAGTTGCGTTCCCCATAGAATTTTTTGACATCGGTTATACCATAGAAATGGTCATCGTGTAGCAACAAGAACACAGTCTTAGGGAACACAGGTCTGTCTGATGTCTTAAAACAAACCCATGATTTTGTGTAAAGCACAACGCGTATGTTTATCTTTAAATGCTGTTCAAATATTGCTACATCATCGAGCATGACTTTTCTATGTACCGGCCACCCCAATTCATTATGTAGTTTTTTAGCACCTTCTAGCAATTCGACATCTGTCATTTTTACCTGTGACATGAGGTCTGTGAGGCTACCTGCAAAACACAGGCTATTATCAGTGTTGTTCAAGTCTATCAAATACATCCTTTTCTTATGAATAATATGGCTAAACGGTATAGTCTTTAAGACCCTACGAGCACCCCCACCCCAATTTCTTATGACAAGTACAACAACACGGAATATATCACAAACCTGGATTTCGCTGTGACTCTGAAGGAGTTTAGCGATCTGATTTAAGAAATCGTCAGCGTCTAATGCAGGGGTCTCAAACTCCAGTCCTGGAGGGCCGCAAACCAGTCAGGTTTTCAGGGTGTCCCTAATGAATTTGCATGAGATATATTTGCATACAATGGGGGCAGTGCATGCAAATATATCTCATGCATATTCATGAGGGATACCCTGAAAACCTGACTGGTTTGCGGCCCTCCAGGACTGGAGTTTGAGACCCCTGGTCTAATGCTTCGGGGTTTAACTTACCAGAATACAAGGAATTGTGGAAAAGAGATGAGTGTAGATGCACCTGTACATAATCACCGGGTGAAACCCTGCTGCTAACCTCATCCAGAATATGTTGAATACCTTGCCGAATGGCGAATTGAGCCTCAGATAATGATGTTATCCTGTCTAAATTAATAAACCAAAATTCCTCTGAATAAATTACACCATTAAACTTGTCCAATTTACGATCCCACCTTTTCACAAACTGAACATAGCTAACTGGTTCTGATTCTTCAGCGAGGCCTAATGCATGATTATTTGCGCTGTCCTCTGAAACACTGTGATCAAAGACACGGCTTTCACCACGCCCTCCGTATTCTGTACCGGCGTGTGTAGATTCACCGTCAGAAAAACTATCGCTGCGTGATCTTTTCCTGTTAGACTTCTCTCCCACAGCCGCTGATTTTCTAACATTTACTCGGTCTGAAAAAGAAAACGTAGGGGCTAATACTTTTTTTCTTTTACAGCGACCTTAAAATCTATGTGCTGGATAAAACCGGAATACTCACTATTCTGCTTATCTTTTGGTTTTCGGTATGGAGCTGTTTGCTCTTCTGTACCGGTGTGTGTAGATTCACCGTCAGAAAAACTATCGCTGTGTGATCTTTTTCTGTTAGACTTCTCTCCCATAGTCGCTGATTTTCTAACATTTTCTTGGTCTGAAAAAGAAAACGTAGGGGCTAATACTTTTACAGAGACCTTAAAATCTAGGTGCTGGATAAAACTGGAATACTCACGATTCTGCTTGTCTTTTGGCTTTCTGTAAGGTACCGTCTGTTGGTTAGACTGGCCATCTTGTTTTGTAGCATCTTCTTGGTCTAAAATAAAAAAGATTACAGGTTGAGGCTGTCCTCTGAAACACATTATAAAGAGCATAGCTGTTGGAAAATTAAAACACCACAGGACATACCTTTTAAATTTTTTTGCCGCCTTCTTTTTGTAAGAGAAAGTTTATTTGTAACCCCCTTTTTCTGCTTCTATTTTTTAAAGACAATCATAAGAGACAGAAACATTACATAGCCAACAATATTTTTAAAAAAGTAAGACTCATATCTACTCACCATGTCTGAAGAAAAAGTTGCAGATGATACAAGCTATAGAGACTGTGTGATCTTTTCTGGCTGCTGAAATGTACTGGATCTCATAAGCTTATCATACGACCTGGCTAATTCACAATGCCTTTTTTTCGCAGACAGTACAGTGTAATAGATGCTATATATCTGTGTATGTGGCTAATACACATTCCCACCCATTTCCCAGACGTCTTAAGTGGATTTTAGTTATACGACAGTTCTGCACATTCTTATCTTATGGCCTATTGTTTAGGACACACCTGGAGGCCCCATTTTTTTTTCCAGACAAACCATTGTAGGTTTAATTAACTAATCATTCCTAAAACACACCACACATAGGTTCAAAATATTTTATTTCAAATAAAATGTTTTCATCTTGTGAAATTCATTTGAGCATTACAAGTTTTAAAAAAAATAAAAGGTATACATATAATTTTTGTTCATCTGTATGTTCAACTAATAGATTCTGGAAATACATACATTTTCATAAAAAGTCAATTTTTACAGAACTTGGTGTTTTTTAAAGAACGATCTATAATCTCTGTCACAGATTAAGCCTTCCTCTATTTCTATTTCGCTGTCTGCCACAGAATTAAGCAAAATATTGAGCAGTTGTCCTGGATTTCTACTGTTGTTAAAATCTCTGACGAGTTCAAACAAAAAATTCAAATTTTCATAAACTAGGACAGTTGCTTTCATTTTATGACCCTCAATCATGGCAACATTTAAAATAGGTCCTAGACACAACCTGTTACAAGTTTTATGGATTTTCTGATGTATTTCATTGTGTCCCCACTTTAAACAGTCATGGTGTCTTTGGCCTGGAGCATGTATTACACACGCTGCACAGTCTCTATGCATAACGCCCTGCCAGCATTTCTTAATAATACAGGCCACCGTTGTTTGTATAACAGATTTAAATGTGTTTATTTCATCAGGTTTTGTCTAGTCACTTTGACTGGCTATGACATCAAATGCCTCCCTTTGATATGTACAGAGAAAGCACAAACAGCGTAGATTGGCAGCCTGTATGTGCCCCTGTAGGAGCAGAGATTCGTCACTTCCCTACAAAAACAAAAAACAAAATAATGTCAGTGTGAATTGCTGTTTCTTCTATAACACTTTTCTAAATAAAAAAACTTCTCTTACCTCTGCTGATCCTAGGTCTTCCAATAAACAGTTTGTTTCTGCATCTACAGTGGCATGATATAATTCTATATCCTCCAGGTCCATTGTGTTGTCAGATGTTAAGCCAAGTTCTGTGCCAGAATCGTAGGGTTCTTGAGAGTTGAAAAATATTTGGGCATCTGGATAATCCACAAAAGCTGCTATTTCTTGCTCAGGATCTGCCAGACTCTCCTGTAGTTCAAATGGATTTTCAATCAGTGGATACCCCTCTGCAACGGCATCATGATCCTTAAGGAAGTAATTAATGTTGTGTGCCCTGCTGGAAATTCTGCTTGGTGTTCCAAAAAGAGCCATTTTTTCCTTTCTGAAACTCTGTGTTAAAATGTTCCCCTTACAGCAGGAGCATGCTCAGAACACCTGGAGCATGCTCAGAACAGACCTCTTGTTTCAACCAATCACGTGTTACCACACCCTAGAGAGACATGTCCAGGCTTGTCTCTCTGTATTGGTTTTTTCAAAGCCACTAAAAAATAGCTGTATTTGGATTTGAACTCAGCTCTCTCAAAAAAAAAATAGCTGTATTAGGGGGATTTGAACTCAGGTCTCTCTGTATTTCAGTCTGAACTCTACAGGTCTGTCAGAATACTTCTAACAGTGAGGTCTTAAAAGTAAAATTCTATCACATGGACCGCACTAGTTTCTCTAACAATTGCA
Source organism: Ichthyophis bannanicus (assembly GCA_033557465.1). Taxonomy (NCBI): domain Eukaryota; kingdom Metazoa; phylum Chordata; class Amphibia; order Gymnophiona; family Ichthyophiidae; genus Ichthyophis; species Ichthyophis bannanicus. Next base: position 1,193,086,477 of record CM066031.1, on the reverse strand, counting down.
TTTGTAATTGCATTTGTAAAGAAAATTGTGTCTCTCCGTGCCGTGAATCTTTTTGTGAGAAATAAGAACTGGGGCAGTGGGAGAGAGAAAAGCATTGTATTTTTCCAGGGTTCCTGCTTTTTTTGCAGGTGTAAACATTAACCAGAAGCAAAAAACACATTTCCGGAGTCAGTCACACTGCTCCCCGCTGATGTCAGCACAAAGGGACAGTCCATTTCCGATGATGTAGGCAGGGGCGTGGTTGAGGGTGAGAGGGTGATCCCTCTAACAAAGATGTGCTAATTGCATTTTGGAAAGAAAAAAGATTCTAGCTTGCCTGTCTCTCTGTGCTAGGAATCAGTTTTTGTGTGAGAAAAAAAACAACTGAGTCTGTGTGGGAGAGAGAGAGAGAAGCATTTTTGTTTTTTAGTATTAAGCAGAAGCAAAAACACATTTCCGGAGTCAGCCATACTGTCATTTCCGGAGTCAGCCATACTGTCATTTCCGGAACAGCCATACTGTTTCCGCTGATGTCAGCAAAAAAGGGACAGTCCCTCTTCTGATGACGCCCTGTTTCCGGTGATGTCATTTCCGATGATGTAGCATGGGGGCGTGGAGGAGGGTGGGAGGCTGTGGGCGTAGCACAAACCCGGAAGTGGGTGCTGATTGGCTAATGCCATATTGTGGGGCGTGGCGTGGGTGTGACACACCCCCGGAAGTGTACGCTGATTGGATGATGTCATCCTTGGGGCGGGGGCAGGGGTGTGTCAAGTGGGGGGCGGTGGCCACGCCTGGGGGCGGGACTGGGCGGGGCTAACTCACCATTCACTTCTATGGGAGGGGGCGTGGCCTAAGGCGGGACATACACCAGAAGTGGGCGCTGATTGGTACCTGTCAACATTTTGGGGGCGGGAGTGGGCGGGGCTGGGCGGGGCTAACTCGTCATTCACTTCTATGGGAGGGGGCGTGGCCTAAGGCGGGACATAGACCAGAAGTGGGCGCTGATTGGTACCTGTCAACATTTTGGGGGCGGGAGTGGGCGGGGCTGGGCGGGGCTAACTCGTCATTCACTTCTATGGGAGGGGGCGTGGCCTAAGGCGGGACATAGACCGGAAGTGGGCGCTGATTGGTACCTGTCAACATTTTGGGGCGGGAGTGGGTGGGGCTGGGCGGGGCTAACTTGTCATTCACTTCTATGGGAGGGGGCGTGGCCTAAGGCGGGACATAGACCGGAAGTGGGCGCTGATTGGTACCTGTCAACATTTTGGGGGCGGGAGTGGGCGGGGCTAACTCGCCATTCACTTCTATGAGAGGGGCGTGGCCTAAGGCGGGACATAGACCGGAAGTGAACGCTGATTGGCTCCTGCCATCCTTATCTCACCTGTCAATCAGTTTGACAAGTAGTGTACCCATTATACTACTAATGACTGCTTTTGTGACTGGTATTTTGTAGGGTTACAGTGTGATTGGTTGGATGTCTATAGTAGGGGAAGCTTGGTTTTCTTTAAAACACTGAGCATTATTAGTCCATTTGAGGTGTGCATAGTTGGACCTCGGCAAGAGAGGCTTCTGAATTTGATCAATTCCCTGATGTGGATGATTACTATCCTAACACAATATTGTGTCAGATGTGTGTGTACTGAATTCGCAGAGCTGTAAGTTGCCTAGTTAATTGTGTAAAATCTTTCTGAATAGTTGGGCCCTAGTTGGATTTGTATATACTGTTGTTATAAGACTTAATCCTGTGGACCAATGATGATTTTTACCGACCTAGCCCGATAGCCTGTCTCTTTTGGGCCTAATAAATTAGTAGCCTGGTTTACAAACATTACCTTTTGGTTTTTAACTGGAAGAGCTACAAAGTAATTTGGTTTAATCTTCTTCTCTTTCTTTTTCTTTGGATCTTGGTCTTCATGCTCCAGCTCAAGAGTTCTTTTTCTCTTATTTTTTAAACTACCTTTGTTAGGTTTAGCAGTGACTGAGGAAAAGAAAAACAAAACAAATTCATATGTACTTAATAATGCAACCAACAATGAACATGATAATATTTCAAAACTTCAAACAAGAATTGAGACATTCCAAATTTTACTTTTCAAAGGTCAAAGTTTATTTGATATACTGTATATCTCTTAAGCAGTTTAACATAAAAGGGGATACGATATAAAATAAAATAAATGAATACAACCATGATCACAAGACAGGAACAAATAGGAGTAAAAATTGCAATCCAATGCTTTGTGTATTTTTTTTTTGGGCAGGGGGTCTTTTAGCTTATCATATGCTACAAGGCATATGCAACACTGTACAGATACATCTGAGAGGCAGGTCTTGCTCAACAGAGCTTAGAATCGAATAGACAACATAACAACTAGGGATTAGAACAAAACTAAGGGGAAATTATTATAATACACATGGGTGGTAAACAGAAGAATAAAGGGTCAGGATCCAAATTGCAGCTCTCCTGCAAATCTTCCCAAGTCCCTATACTCCTCCCTAAGTGGCCCTTTTGTACATTCACAAATGAATAAAATTAGTCTGTATTGGCAATAACGCAAATAATTGTACACTGAAATAGCATATGGCCGAATTAGATATCAGTATGGAAACCAGCATCTAATTAGGCCATATTGACAATAGGTGGTTGTCAATAGGAAATGCCCAAGACCAGGAAATTTACAAAATGTAATCTGAGAAAACATAAGAACAAAAGATATGCCATACTGGGTCAGACCAAGGATGCAGCAAGCCCAGTGTCCTGTTTCCAACAGTGGCCAATCCAAAAAGACCGCCTCACTCGGCCTTCAAAATAATAATTTAAAAAAAAAACCCAGCTGCAAAAGCTGCTGCTGCTGCTGCAGTGGCAGCAGCAGCAGCATGAAGTGCCCTGCGGCGGCCGCCTCCCTGGAAGATCCCTAACACAGCACCCCCCACCCACGCTGGCTCAGCTTTGCAGAGCCGCGCAAACAGAGAGTGTTTCCTTTTCGTGTGGCTCTGTTAAAGCTGAGCCCGCCGGCGCTGATGGAAAACAGGAAATGGGCTGATCCGGAGGGGGGGCTAAGACTGCTAATGGGCTATGGGGGGGTTAGAACTGGAAATGGGCTGATTGGGAGGGGGCTAGGACAGGAATGGGCTGATTGGGGGGCTAGGACTGGAAATTGACTTATTGGGGGGGTTAGGACTGGTAATGAGCTGATGGGGGGCTAGCACTGGAAATGAGCTAGGACCGGAGTGGGCTGATAAGGGGGATAGGATTGGAAAAGGGCTGGGACTGGAAAAGGGCTAAGGGGGGGAGGAGAGTGCTGCTGGCCTTGGAAGAAAACTAGGGGCTAGGGCTACAAATGGGCTGATGCAGGGGATGGTAGAATAGGACTGGAAGGGAGCGGATACTGAGAGGTTCTGCCAGGGGAAGGATGGGGCAGAAAGGGAGATGACACGGGGGAAGGAGGGGGCTGGAAAGGAGCTGGCACCTGGGATGTACTGAAGGGGGACTGGAAGGGAACTGACACTTGGGGATGGGAGTGGTAGGTGGCTGGGTAATAGGGAGGAGGCTGGAAGGGAACTGACATGCGAATGGCACTGGAAGGGGGATGGACAGAGGGTGGACGTGAACTGATACCTGGGATGGTATATGGACTAGAAGGGGCTGGACAGTGGGGAATAAGGGGGACTGGAAGGGAATGGACACCTGTGGCAGTCGTGGGAATGCAAGGTGGTTGACAATGGAAGATACTGGGAGGGGAGGACTGGAAAGGAGGAGTGGCCTAGTGGTTGGGGCAAGGTACTTCAGGCCGGAAGGTCGGGGGTTCAAATCCCACTAGAGGACAGCAACCTTGGGCCGGAAGGACTGGGGTTTCTAGTCCCACAGGTGCTCCTTGTGGTCTTGGGCAAGCCACTTAACCCTCCATAGCCCATGTTCCCTGTAAAATAGTTATCTCCAAGTTATAATGCCTTGTTCAATGTAATTTCAGTTTGTTCAATGTAAACCGCACTGATGCAGAATAGCGCGGTATATAAGAGAATGTAAATAAATAAATAAATAAATAAATAAATAAAGGGGGCTGATACTGGGGAGGGTTACTGGAACTGGAAATGGGCTGATAGAAGGAAGTGAAGAAAACAAAAGAAGAAATAAGAAATGTTAGATGGACCATGGACCATAGACCACAGAAAGAGAGCCAAGAGAAGACAGGAAAGCAGAAGCCTCAGATTGGGACCAGCATGATCAGATAATAAAATGGTCAGACAACAAAGGCGGACAGAATAATTTTATTTAATTTTAGTGACTGGACTTTGTGCTATTTTTATATTTTACACAGTATTGGGGAACTGCATCTCTTATTTATCTGATATTGCTCTGCATGTGGACTCTGGCTTCTTGGGGTTTCAGTTTAAATTTTGTCTACATATTTTTATTTTTACTTTAGATTGTGCTTACTTATTCTGTACTTGGTGAGGGTCAATGTTGTGTGTGACCGAGGTCAGGTGTTCTGTTAACATGGAGTTTGTACATAAAGATCTATACTGTACTGTAGTAATTTGACTTGTTCAGCTTTTCAAAAAGGTGTATGGATGTTCCAGGGCCCACTGTAGTATTTACAGTGACGCTTTTTTTGGATGGGCTCCTTATGTGAGTTTTGGAAGTTTGTGCTGATATGGTATGGCAGGTTTGCTCTTTGTTGTAGGGTTTTGTATTAGTTCACAATATGCCTGGTACTGGAGAATAGTGGTTGTTGTTGTTAGTGAGATGATGAGAATTAGATTTTTTTTTTTTTAATATTGAGTTCTGTGGGTGAATGTCCTGGTTCTGCTCTGCACCTACTGTGGATGCAAAATATATGTTGAAAGAGAAAAAGCAAGAACCATAACGCAGTTTATAACAACAAAATAAAAATGAGTTATAATTTAGTTTTATAAACTGTGCTGTTGGTTCTTGCTGTCTTTTAGTTCCTTGATGTGCAAACAGCACCATACCTAGCCCTGTGAAAGTGGTGCAGCCACACAGGGCACAAAGGCCTGGGGGGGAGTGCATTTCAGCTGCCTGATATTGTCCTGCCAGCACCCCCCAAGCCTTTTCGCAGATCTTTAAGCAGGTTTGGTCCCTCCCTCCTCCGACATGTTGTCAGAGCAGGGAGGGACAGATCTGCTTAAAGTGCCGGCACCTTTCAGATCGGGTGCATGCCCCCCTCCTCCTCCCCATACCTCCATTCAGCGCTGCCTGCGCCGCCTTGAAAAAAAACAGAGGACAGCAGCAGCAGAGAAAGAGCAGGCAGCACTGGACAGAGGTATGGGGGGAGAGGGGGGCATGCACCCAAGCTGCAAGTCGCACAGGGCGCGATTGCAGCTCGTTACGGTCCTGTGTGCAAACATCTTGCAATTCCTCCATATAATCTAATTGGCTTTTTGGTTTGTTTCATTCTCTGACTGGATTTCTGAAAAAGCCCTGCCCCCCCCCCCTCTAAGGTGGGGGGGCACCATCTCATTCTTCGCCTCAGGCAACAGATTGCCTTGAGCTGCCCCTGCCTGGGGTACCCTACTATTCACCTTTTCCATTGTGAAAATTGGCCATTTAACCTTACTCTGTTTTCTATCTTTCAAGTGATCCAGATGTCACTAATAGCTCTATAGATTGTCATATAGGGCCTGATATTCAAAAGGCATTTACACGGTTTAGAGCCTTAAACGGCAGCAGTAATACTGCCTGCTGCCGATTAGAGAAATACGCCTTAAAGATAGGCGAGAAAAACCCATTGCTGCCCAGTTAGCTTTGACGGCTTCCAGCATGTGTGGCAGTGAGCATATATTAAATGCCATTGCCAAGGCGCTGAATATCTAGTTTAGAGATCGTCCCAATCCGCCCTGTCCGGGCCATACCCACAATACCTTGATCCTCAGAATGCACATTTGCAGGCTAATGCTGGAAACAGTGTATGTATTGTGGGCCCAGTGAGGAGTAGGAAGCCACAAAACAATGGATAGACACACACACACACTCCTATTGCAGCATTGTGCAAAGATAGGGGTGGTTGGCAATCCTGCCCCCCACATTGGTCCCGATCACAGTGCACGCATTGCTAAGGTGTGCAGGAGCTAGTAGTAGTGCTCTGGTGATAACTGCTACTCCATGCCGGTGCCAACAACCTGACTGTCCATGAAGCTTTGGATAGTGGAGCCTGTGTGTGGGTGTATGTACCCCTGTTGGCCGATACTTTGGGGATTACACATGTTGATGTTGTATCTGCAATATAGAGTAAAATGTAGGCACATGATCTGCAAGATCCATAGCTGGGACTCTGCTCCAAGACACACTTGCTAAGTGCACTGCACCATACTGTTGCCACAGAAGCACAGCAATCCCTGGGGCTACCTTTGCTATTGATCAGACAGACCTTGTTTGTTGCACTGCACACCACGCACTGGAACAGGTCATGGCCTTGGTTCACTGCAGAGGGTGCCACTGCACCCTCCACCACCAACTCCTCCCCCCCCCCCGCCATGCTGACATGCCTATATGCTGACGGTGCTGGTAGTGCACAATCCCAGGACATCCAATGTGAAGGTAGGCGGGTGTCTAGAGTGCAGTGTCTGAGGTGCGGAGGCATACATGGACATCCACACATCCCTCCCATCACCGCCTGCCAATGTTATGTCCCTTCCACATGGAGGAGAGATGGTTGAGGGGTGTCAGGTTGGTGATATAGCAACCATTGGCTATGGTGGACCTGGTAAACGTAGGTAGATTTTGTTATGCCAGCAGACTGTAGACAGGCTAGGGCATGCAATGCGGGTACAATGTATCCAATTTGGAATACTGGGCATATACATGTTTCAGGCAACACGTGATCACACCCTACATTGCCTTACCAGGGGCTGTAGTACAGGGTGTTTGTTTAACTGGGCTTACAAACAGTTTGGGATGTATCCAAGGGAAGGTACGTAGACCCTTGTTAGAGTGTCCCCAGATGTGCACTGCTTGCCCCATTACAGGCATTGTGGTTCCTGTGTGATGTTTGGGGTACCTGCAGGGTACATGTCCCCTGGATTGGACACTGTGGAACACAGACTACTGGCCATTTTTTTAACCTTGGTCAGCCGCTGTCTTACTGTTTTCCAGTTTCTGTGTACCTATGTGCCACCTAGGCAACTGCCTAGTCTACCCTGTGCCCCACCTGCCCCCATTGCATGTCCTGCCTGCAGCCCCATTTGCACCATCACCATAGTGCCTTTTCATACTTGCTGCAAATTGAACACTCAAATCACTTTTCTTGGGCTCCCTGTCTCTGCTGTATATTGCTGATACTGAAATCGGCTCTCTCTCCAGCAAATGTGCATTTACCGACAGATTTTCACTGGCGGTAATGTCCTGGCATTATTGTTCCAGCGTTAGTGTAGCAGGGGCCTCTCCCCGGCCATTCACCACCCACTGACCCCTTCTCTCTGCCTTCTCTGGGACATTTACCGCTGCCGGTAACATTACCACACATTAACGTTAGATGGGGTAATACCATGCGGTAACATTACCATTGCTACATTACAGCGGTTTAGTAAACATACCCCAAAGTGACAGTGTACGCGTCAAAAGAAAGTGAAAGTGAAAGTGTGAAAGCAAAAGTAAAAGTGAAAGCATGAAAATAAAAGTGAAACTGTGAAAAAGAAAGCGTATGTGTGAAAGTGAAAGCATGAAAGCAAAAGTGTGAAAGTGAACGTGTGAAAGTGAAAGTGTGAAAATGACAGAAAAAATGAAAATATGAAAATGAAAGCAAAAGTGTGATAATGACAGTGAAAGTGAAAGAGTGGAAATGAAAGAGAAAGTTTCAAAATGAAAGTGAATGTGAAAGCATGAAAATACAAGTGAAAACATGAAAATGAAAGTGAAAGTGTGAAAAGGAAAGTGAAAGCATGAAAATGAAAGTGAAAGTGTAAGCGTCAAAAGAAAGTGAAAGTGTGACAGTGAAAGTGAAAGCATAAAAATGAAAGTGATATTCTGAAATGAAAGTGAAAGCATAAAAGTGAAAGTGAAAGCATGAAAATGCAGGTGAAAACATGAAAATGCAGGTGAAAGGGAAAGCATAAAAATGAAAGTGAGTGTGAAAATGAAAGTGAAAGCATAAAAGTGAACGTGAAAGCATGAAAATGCAGGTGAAAACATGAAAATGCAGGTGAAAGGGAAAGCATAAAAATGAAAGTGAGTGTGAAAATGAAAGTGAAAGCACAAAAGTGAAAGTGAAAGCATGAAAATGAAAGTGAAAGCGTGAAAGTGAAAGTGTGAAAATGAAAGTGAAAGCGAAAGTAAAAGAGTGAAAGTGAAAGCATGAAAATGAAAGTGAAAGTGAAGTGAAAGTGTGAAAATGAAAGAAAAAATATGAAAATGAAAGCAAAAGAGAGAAAATGACAGTGAAAGTGAAAAAGTGGAAATGAAAGTGAAAGTGAAAGCATAAAAGTGAAAGTGAAAGCATGAAAATGCAACTGAAAATATGAAAATGAAAGTGAAAGTGTGAAAAAGAAACTGAAAGCATGAAAATGAAACTGAACGTGAAAGCATAAAAATGAAAGTGATAGTGTGAAAATGAAAGTGAAAGCATAAAAGTGAAAGTGAAAGCATAAAAATGAAAGTGAGAGTGTGAAAATGAAAGTGAAAGCGTGAAAATGAAAGTGAAAGTCTTAAAATGAAAGTGAAAGTGAAAGCATAAAAACAAAAGCAATAGTGTGAAAATGAAACTGAAAGCCTAAAAGTGAAAGTGAAAACATGAAAATACAGGTGAAAACATGAAAATGAATGTGAAAGTGTGAAAATGAAAGTGAAAGCATGAAAATGAACGTGAAAGTGAAAGCATAAAAACAAAAGTGATAGTGTGAAAATAAAAATGAAAGCATAAAAGTGAAAGTGAAAGCATTAAAATGAAAGGGAAAGCATGAAAATGAAAGTGAAAGTGAAAGCATAAAAATGAAAGTGATATTCTGAAATGAAAGTGAAAGCATAAAAGTGAAAGCGAAAGCATGAAAATGCAGGTGAAAACATGAAAATGAAAGGGAAAGGGAAAGCATAAAAATGAAAGTGATAGTGTGAAGATGAAAGTGAAAGCATAAAAGTGAAAGTGAAAGCTTGAAAACGAAAGTGAAAGTGTGAAAATGAAAGTGAAAGCGAAAATGAAAGTGAAAATGTGAAAGTGAAAGTAAAAGAGTGAAAATGAAAGTGAAAGCATGAAAATGAAAGTGAAAGTGAAGTGAGTGTGAAAATGAAAGAAAAAAAGAAAATATGAAAATGAAAGCAAAAGAGAGAAAATGACAGTGAAAGTGAAAGAGTGGAAATGAAAGTGAAAGTGAAAGCATGAAAATGCAACTGAAAACATGAAAATGAAAGTGAAAGCATGAAAATGAAAGTGAAAGTGTGAAAATGAAACTGAACGTGAAAGCATAGAAACAAAAGTGAAAGCATGAAAATGAAAGTGAGTGTGAAAATGAAAGTGAAAGCGTGAAAATGAAAGTGAAAGTCTTAATATGAAAGTGAAAGCATGAAAGTGAAAGTGAAAGCATAAAAACAAAAGCAATAGTGTGAAAATGAAAGTGAAAGTCTAAAAGTGAAAGTGAAAACATGAAAATACAGGTGAAAACATGAAAATGAATGTGAAAGTGTGAAAATGAAAGTGAAAGAGAAAGCATGAAAATGAAAGTGAAAGGGAAAGCATAAAAATGAAAGTGATAGTGTGAAAATGAAAGTGAAAGCATAAAAGTGAAAGTGAAAGCATGAAAATGAAAGTGAAAGCGTGAAAATGAAAGTGAAAGCCAGAAAATGAAAATGAAAGTGAAAATGTGAAATTGAAAGTAAAAGAGTGAAAATGAAAGTGTAAGTGAAGTGAAAGTGTGAAAATGAAAGAAAAAAAGAAAATATGAAAATGAAAGCAAAAGAGAGAAAGTGAGTGAAAGTGAAAAAGTGAAAGTGAAAGCATGAAAATGCAACTGAAAACTTGAAAATGAAAGTGAAAGCATGAAAATGAAAGGGAAAGTGTGAAAATGAAACTGAAAGCATGAAAATGAAACGGAACGTGAAAGCATAAAAACGAAAGTGATAGTGTGAAAATGAAGGTGAAAGCATAAAAGTGAAAGTGAAAGCCAGAAAATGAAAGTGAAAATGAAAGTGAAAGCCAGAAAATGAAAATGAAAGTAAAAATGTGAAAGTAAAACAGTGAAAATGAAAGTGAAAGCCAGAAAATGAAAGTGAAAGTGAAAGTAAAAAAGTGAAAATGAAAGTGAAAGCATGAAAATGAAAGTGAAAGTGAAGTGAAAGTGTGAAAATGAAAGAAAAAAAGAAAATATGAAAATGAAAGCAAAAGAGAGAAAATGACAGTGAAAGTGAAAGAGTGGAAATGGAAGTGAAAGTGAAAGCATAAAAGTGAAAGTGAAAGCATGAAAATGCAACTGAAAACATGAAAATGAAAGTGAAAGTGTGAAAATGAAACTGAAAGCATGAAAATGAAACTGAACATGAAAGCATAAAAACGAAAGTGACAGTGTGGAAATGAAAGTGAAAGCATGAAAGTGAAAGTGAACGCATAAAAGTGGAAGTGAAAGCGTGAAAATGAAAGTGAAAGTCTTAAAATGAAAGTGAAAGCATGAAAGTGAAAGCATAAAAAAAGCAATAGTGTGAAAATGAAAGTGAAAGCCTAAAAGTGAAAGTGAAAACATGAAAATACAGGTGAAAACATGAAAATGAATGTGAAAGTGTGAAAATGAAAGTGAAAGTGAAAGCATGAAAATGAAAGTGAAAGTGAAAGCATAAAAACGAAAGTGATAGTGTGGAAATAAAAATGAAAGCATAAAAGTTAAAGTGAAAGCATTAAAATGAAAGTGAAAGTGTGAAAATGAAAGGGAAAGCATGAAAATGAAAGTGAAAGCATGATAATGCAGGTGAAAACATGAAAATGAAAGTGAAAGGTAGGGGGCATTCTGGCGTAAAGGGAGCAAAGGGCTGTTTAACATGGGTTAAAGGGTGCCTTGGCCGTTTAATGCACGTTAATGAGACATAGCACTTTAAGGTGACAAACAGGGCATGTGAAGGCTGACAAGGCACCCTAACTCAAGGCGCCTTTAGGGCTGTAAGGTGCCCTAAGTTAGGGCGCCTTAAAGCCCTTAGGGTACCCTGAATTAAGGTGCCTTAACCTAAGGCGCCTTGGGTTAAGACACCTTAGGCTAAGGTGCCCTAAGGGCTTTAAGGTGCCTTACGTTAAGGCACATTAGGAGGCACATTAGGTTAAGGTGCCCTAAGGATGTTAAGGAGCCTTACGTTAAGGTGTCCTAAGGGCTGTAAGGTGCCCTAAAGACTGTAAGGTGCTTCAAGTTGACAAGCATGAACTGTAAGGCATAAAAACAGATGCAACCCTAACAGTGGATAGAGCACCAAGGAAAGGCAATGAACAAGTGATGGAAGGAAGGAGAGGTGGGAGCTGATGGACCTGCCATATCTGTGGGCATCCTATGTGGCTGCCGGTAAAGTGGACAAACATGTTGGAGGCAGCTGTACCGATGCACAGGGTGTTGGCAATGTAAAGTACTGCAATGACAGTGGGTGGCAGAGGATGGAACTACGTGTCCCCCAGTGGAGGCAGAGGTGGCAGGGTATTTGCAATGATAGGAGAACAGAGGAGTAGTGGTGCCATGCAGATCAGGCACAGGCGAGGCAAGCACTAAGAGCCGCAATGCTGAAAAGGGTACCAGTGAAGGACATGGGGTAGCAGCCTGCACAAGAAGACAGGACCCTACACAGCTGACAGAGGCAGATAGATGGGCTGAAGGATGGTTGGCAACTGAGGTGAGGGTGTTATGGGCTAGCAGCCCAGATCTGCAGAGATGTGACTGTTACAGGCATGAAAATGATTTGAGTAGGACAGGCATAAAAAATGAGAACAAAGAGAAATTGAACCCATGACCCCCTGCCTAGGGAGTCATTGAACTAACCAGTAAACTACACCTCCATGGTTCTTTGCACACAATGGCCGGATACAGAAAGATCGCAGGTCACCGCACAAAATGTCTGCTGTGTGTGCCAGGATAGGGTAACCCCACCAGTACCCATGATGAAATGCACATGCAGAACAGCAGTCTACAGCTGATCACCAAACGGAGGATGCACCTCTCCAGTACCTCAGCTTGGTATGAAGAAATGACAGTGTGTGATACTGGCACAGAGCAGCTACAGTCCATGCCACTGTGCACAGCCAAGCGACCAGCATGAAAGCCTTGGGTCACTACCCTGCCCGGCCTCCCCCCCCTCCTCCCCCTACCCCCCCTCCCTCCCCTGCCAGAATAACTGCACTCACATGGGATTTGCAACAAAGAACCGATTATTTTATTTGGTTAACAACATATTCTTGGAAATTACAGTACACGAGACTGTTGGCCACAGCATGATCCTATTACTTTATTATTTACAGAATCCTTTATCCATAATATACAACCATTCTACAGTAAATGACATTAACTTATGTTTTCTTTCAGCCCTTCTCTAGAGGCACAGCCCACTCTGATTAGGTTCTTGTCACCCGGCAGGGATCTCTGGAAAACGGCCGTCCAAGCCTTTTCCCCACTGCCGACGTTTCTTACTAGCATGATATCTTCCCGGGGATGTTTTTTGCTAACAGGCCCTGCTCTGGGCTCTGTTTCTCTTGCAACAGTGTCCCTATCCGCCTCTGCCCAAGTCCCGTCAAAAGCTTGAGCAGGGCTACGTTGTGAATCTCTATACTCGTTTCTCCCGCCATGAAAGCATCGGGAGGCCCTGAAGACACTGTTCCTGCTTCCACTCAGTGTCCCGTTTACAGAGACATCCTCTAGGTTCCACTCCCCCTTATCATGTCTGGGCTGTGCGCTCTCTCGAGAGGAGGGGTCCCTATCTCTCCTGCCAATCCCTCCCGGCGTCGATCCCTCGCTCGCCGGGGGGTCCCCACTTCACGATGGGTCCCCTCCTGCGGCTGTGGCCAACACTCTTTTCTGCCATAGACGCTCCAGCGTGTCTTGTATCGCACACAGGTATACATCCATCCCAATGTCGGATAGATGCACGCCGTCTGTACGGTACAAGCCGTGGCACTTCTCCTCTATGAGCTCATGAGCGATGCTATGCCCCCCAATTGTGTCCATAAATCGCATCATCCACTTATTCACTTTCTTCCTTGTGCGCTCCACTGCCTGATGCGACCATGCGCCCCTCCAGACCCGCCGAGGTATGATGTGTGACCAGACCATCAATGTACCCGGAAAAGTAGTCGCTAGTGTCTGCATGTCCCTTTGCACCTTCCTCATGAGTTCGACACTGCGCGTACTCGTCAGGTCATTACCGCCGAGGTGGATGACTATCACCCAAGGACGCTCCCCTGCATTTCTTACCCGCAAGAGGAATGGCATCAACTGGTCCCACACCATACCCCGACGGCCCATCCACTTCACGGCCGCTTTATCTGGAGGGAGGCCCAAATTATGGCCCTGTGGTCTGATGCTTGCTCTCCTCTCCGCCCAATGCACGAAGGAATGGCCGCGTATCCACGCTTCCCGTCCGGGTCTGTCACCTACATACATCATCGTTGAGATAAAATGGGCATGTTAGACTTTGTTGGACAACTGTCACTGCACCGCATGAAAATACAACTTGAACCTGATTAAACTTTGTTGGACAACTGTCACTGCACCGCATGAAAATACAACTTGATTAAGACAAACAAAATATGATGTATTGCACACTGCTTTAAGCTCATACACTTTATAATTAAAGTCCCCCCCTCTCTTTTTTTTTTTTTTGCGTCTTCGCCCCCGCAAGTCTTGCCCATGTTGTTAAAGCGGGCGTACGTATAACTTGTACCTATCGGAGCACCATCTACCGATGTCCATAATCTGCTCTTTGGTCATCCCCATGCTGGCCGCCATTGAAGTGGCGCCGATCCGGAAGGAATGCATGCCGTAGAAGCACGATTCCAAGCCTATTACCTCTAGGGCCTGCTTCAGTACCTTGGTGAATTGGAAGCGCGATAGGGGGGCACCATTTGAGTGCACTAACCAGTGATCTGACCCGTTCGGCCGCACTTGCTGATAGTCAGCAAAGGTTTTTATGGGGCAGGATGGGTCCCCTGGTAGCTGGGCTAACCTTATTGTGGTGCCCCTCCCTTCTGTGTCAGTCTTGGATTTCCGCACATGCAACGAGAGCACACCGTTGGTTAGACTGATATCGCGTTCCTTAATACCCCCTATTGCGTTGGCCTTACTCGCTGAGGTGACTAACTCGCCTACCCGGAAAGCTCCGAAGAAAGCCCACGAGAAGGCGCATCGGAACAGGCGCGTCTCGAAATTGTCGAAACATATTCGGCCTGCGACCTCCATCAACTTATGCAATATTGTATGTGTTATAGGCCGCCGTAATTCCCTTCTGCAGGGCTGTTCGCTTGTCCAGCCCTTCATTACCCTTGTTATCACAAAGTCTGCTCTAGGGCTGTTTCCGCCCATCGCCTTTGTAAAGAAAGCGATTGCAGCCAACTGCGCTTGCACCGCTGATTTTTTCATACCCATGCTCTTTTGCTGCAGGATCCACCGTAGAAGGGATCCTGTGGTAGGGCAGACTTCCGAAATCTTGTTCATCACACAGAAAGCCCAGAACTTCTCCCAGGCCGTGAGGTATCTTCTCCTTGTCCTCTCGGATAGCGAGCCCAATACCAGCTCCCATACTTCGGTGGACCAAGCTCCCATGCTTGATCTGGGACGGCTGTTTTGGCTGCGTCAGCGTTGGGTGCAAGGGATCTGAAGAGTGAGATCTTGGAACGAGAGAGAGCATCGGCAAGGTTATTGCAGGTACCTGGTATGTGCTTCGCCCTGATAGTTATATTATGCGTCAGGCATGCCAGCACTATATTCCTCAGGAGTGTTATCACCCCTTGAGTATGCGTGCGCATTCCATTCAAGGCATACACCACTGCCATATTGTCAGAGTGAAACATGATTGCCTTATCGCGGAGCTGCAGGGCCCAGATGGCTAGTGCCACGGCTATGGGAAAGAGCACAAGGAACGTGATATCCCTGGTCACGCCCACCATGTGCCATTCAGGGGGCCACTCCTCCGCGCACCACACTCCTCTAAAGTAAATCCCAAATCCCGCACTACCGGCGGCATCGGTGAACAGGTCAATATCCTCGTTCGACACGGGCAGTTCTTGCCAGAAAGTCAGCCCATTGAAGGATTGCAAGAAGAATTCCCACATGCACAGATCCTCCTTTATGCCTCTCGTGATCCTGATCTTATGATGTTTCCTCCGTATCCCTTTCGTCACCATTGCTATGCAACGGCAGAAGACCCGCCCCATAGGCATGATTCTGCATGCGAAACATAACAGGCCCAGCATTGATTGGAATTGCTCCAAGGTCGCTTTTTTGTGGGCCTGTATAGCCTGAATGGCGGCTCTCAGTTTTTTTTTTTTGTCATCCGGGAGGCGTGACTGCTGCTTTGCTCCATCCAGCTCAATACCTAAGAAGGTGATGGTCTCCACGGGCACATAGGTTTTGTCGCCCGCCAGCGGAATGCCGAAGCTCTCGGCTACTTGCTCGAAAACCCGGAGGACTCTTTGGCATTCCTGCCGGTCACTTCCAATAAAGAGGAAATCGTCCAGGTAGTGCACCAACGCACCTGACCCTGCGATATCCGCTACCACCCAGTGTATGAATGTACGGAATTGCTCAAAATATGCGCACGATATCGAGCAACCCATGGGCAAACACTTATCAAAGTAATAATCGCCATTGAAAGTGAATCCCAACAATACAAAGGACTCAGGGTGGACCGGCAGGAGTCGAAAGGCTGATTCGATATCCGCCTTTGCCAGTTTTGCCTGACGGCCCCGTTTCTTTATGAGGTCTATGGCGTGGTCGATCGTCGAATATCTCACCGAGCATAACGCCGGATCAATTTGATCGTTCACTGAGCCTCCCTCGGGGTATGACAAGTTGTGAATCAGGCGGAATTTTCCTGGCTCCTTCTTAGGCACAATTCCCAGCAGGGACAGCACCAATTTCATAAGGGGTGGGGTCTTAAATGGGCCTGCCACCCTCCCTAGCTCACGTTCCTTTAATAATTTTTGTTGGACTACATTGTTGAATTTATTGACTGATGGGGCATTGCGTATTCCTCGCGCCAATGGGTTGGCGGCAACCGGGATCTTGAAGCCGTATGTGAAGCCGCTCTCGATACTGAGGGCATCGTCCCGGCACGGGTATGCGCGTAACCAAGGTTGCATGAGGTCAAGCCTGATGGGGGTTGGGGCCATGGCCATCGCCTCCCCGTAGTTGCCCCGGACGAAAGGATTTATTGTCTTTGCCGGTGCGGCAGACAGTGATTGGGTGATTACCCCCGCAGTTGGAACACGCATGCCAAAATTTGCAAGGCCGCCATGTGCAGCTCCCTGCATTGAATTGGCGGCATGCCCTGCGCCCGTTCGTCTGGGGGTCCGGCCGCCACTGTGGCGCCTGAAAGGACTGAAAGGACCCTTCCTGACAGTACGGTCTGTTGGGTGACATCTCTTCTAGCCAGATATCCATGATCCTGTGCTGCCAGGTCATGGTTGGGTCTTCGGCTAGGCTTTGCCTAAACTTGACGTCGTAATTCAGCCAAGCCCAACCCCCTAGCCGCTAGTGTGCCTGTGTTAGTGTATCCAAGTATTTAATTAGATACTGATTTAGTTCCGGCTCACGCTCCAGGACCACGCTCATAAAAATATGGAAAGCCGAAACCCAATTACTTATGGATTTTACAATTTTTGGCTTCTTCTCCCACTTCTTGTCCTTTCCCTTGTCCTCCATTATTGCACCGTCCTGATCCCTGATCAGTAATGAAAATATATCAATAAACTCCCTACGCCAAATTCGTTTTTTTCAATTTCCTGGGCACCGCGCTGGCTAGAGAGCTAACCCCGCAAAGCGGGTCTCCGCTAACTGCCACTGGGCTCGTTAGCGTAGCTGTCGGTGCCGACCCGGAGGGCACGGATTTCCCGTTATCAGGTGTCTGTGTGCGTGTCTCACTCTGCCCGTCCCAAACCCTTGCTAACCATCTCTCCTTGTGGGGTCTATTTTTCTTCCTTTTAAAAGTTTTCAATATGCTGTGCATGGCGCTTGCCAGTGAAATGTCTCCCTCGTCATCCGAGCTTGTTTCCTCAGATGACGAGGAGGACAGTCCTGCCAATGCTACTCTGTTTCCCGCAGGCTTACCTTGACCTGCTGAGGTGAGCGGTGCACTGCCCCCATCCGCAGCGCTGGTGCTAGGCGTGCTGTCACCTGTCGTTGCGCTGGGGCAAGGCGTGCTGCCACCCCTTGACGAGGTGGTGCTTGGCGCGCTGTCAGTCGTGGCCTGTGGTTCGTCTTGCCGCACGCTAGCTGCTTCTAGCCGTTGCTTGAAAGCGCTCAAGCCGTGCTGGTCCACCTGTTCACATATGAGCCGCAACAGCTCCTCCAGCTCCGGACTGGATGCTGATTGTCTCTGTGGTTGCGTAGTGTCCCGTCGCGAATTCTTAGCTGCGCGGCTCCTGCGCGAACCGTCTCCACCACCGGCTTTTCCTTTTGTCTCTTTTGCAGGTGCCTGTTTTGCAGCACCGCGTGTCGTTCTACCCACGGTACTCTGACCCCGGCTTGCGCCTTCCAGGTCGTGGTGTCTCCCCTGGCTCCTTTCTCCGCCCTGTGCTGCCCTTCGTGGCATATTGACCTGCCTGCACACAATGCTATGGGAGGGACATGAAGGGACAGGGATTCACATTAATGCTGTACTCGTTGAAACAATGCAGTTGACGTGGAACCATAAAGTTGACGCGGCACCATCGCTCTTACCTTTTCTTCCCACATCTGCTTATATAGATATATAGATGTATATCTAAGCATCCAGACGTATATATTGTAAACGGGGGCGCTGGGTGAGAATGTCCACAGTCTTGGCAAAGGCAAATACTATTATGACTTGCAAAGGATTGTGGGGAATGTAGTCCATTCATACCAGAATCAGCCGTTCACAAAATAATGAGTTGTGTTGCTCGAGTGTAAGCAAAGAAAATATATTTTATTTATGGGGTTATTTCTCCCACACAGATTTACTTGGTAGCACAAAAGGATACTTGCTTTCAGTATTATACTTAGGAAAAACAAATCATGATCAACAACTGAACTTCTTAAGCAATCAATCAAACAATAAAGACCTTGATGGGAACAGAAAGGTCTTTCTGAGGGCTCTTGCTAATACCTTTTAGCAGTGCTCCAAAAGCAAAAAAACAAAACCCAAAAAGTAATCAAAAACTGTTCTTTTTCAAGGATAACTTTCTTGTATTTTCACACACACAAAGTTTCCTTTCAGAGCTCACGAGCAATTATGCAAAGCTTAATTGCCAACAATTAACCAGCTGCAAACCTCTTGGCTGGTTTACTTTCTATACGTGGCTCAAATCCTACCCTAAAGCTTTCTTGTAAACTTTTCTGGGTAGATAAAAGAACAAGTTATATTTCTTTTTGATGGTTGTTGTATTTGTGAAAGTATATTACCACAGCAGCCTAGACAGAGAGCAATCCATGTAATCATTCTGATCATTTAAAATACCTCCTTCTTCTTCAACTATCATAGAATCAATATCATGGTCTGGCTCAGAGGAATTCCTTAATGGAGCACTCTCAGGACAATACTTGTTTCCCTGCTGTCTTCCAAGTGAAGAGCTAGGGCATAAATCAGTGTTCATACCTGAGCTTCCTTTGCTGTTAGGGTTCCTCTCCAGATATCCTGGCCAATAAGTAGTCCAGCTTTTATGTCCAGCCTTCCAATCAAGATCCCTGGACACTGGGTCTCTCTTCACATACCTTCTTGCACTGGTCTTAGGGTCCCTTCCAAATGCAGCCGTCTCCTTTACAGGTGCCGTCCGGGGATTCCTGGCTCTGTAACTCCATTCCTCTGGCTTCCTCAAGTCCAATGGAGTATGCTTGCCTCTGGAATGACTCCCAACACACACGTACTGCTATGGGCTCCTTCTTTAGACCTCCAAGATGTTTTCCTCTTCTTTCTTCCACGCTGCTTCTTGCTCTCTCTGTCCTTGAGCTCTGGGTTCCTCATCAACTCCAACCCCAGCTGCATCTGCTTTTGTGTAGAATATGTTTTACTTTTAACTTGTTTAGAGGGATACTCCACCCTAGCACAGCTCAGCTGTGCTGAATCAAGCCCTGCCCTTGGAGATGAGTGATTGGGGATTACCTCATAGTTCTCCTGATTGAACACACGTTTCCCCACTTCAGCTCTTCTAGTGTATGACACCGCCCGCCCCTTAACCTTGAGGGTTAAGGAGGGGCTGCCTTATGATGCCCTTGAGGCAGTTAGTTGTAGTTGTGTTATGCTTCGAGCAGTAAGGCTGGCAAGAGTTATTTATTTACATGAGGTTTATTTTTTTCATGTGGCTCATATTGCCATTGTGCAGTTCAAAAGAAGATTACAGACGGTGCAGAAGTTTAAACCAAATAAAACAGGATTAACTGAAACTTTGCCTAACTGGCTTTAAATGCTGTATTTCTTCACATTCCTTTCATGTGCTTTTAACATACAGGCTGATAACAGAAAAGTCCTTCACTAATGATGCTCAGGTTCTGTCAATCACTAGTAGTGCTCTAATTCAGTTTCCCTCCACAAGCTTTCTTGTGTCGGTCAAAGTTACGTCACTGTTATATTACTTCATATATCAGCACAATCCTCTCTCTGCTTAATTGCCTCTATCAATTAAACAGGTAGAACAGTCCATCATCATCTCATCATCAGCAGCAGGGGAAAACACAGAATTATGAACAGAGCTTTCTTCCTTACAGCCAGTAACTGGAACACTGTGGTTAAAACTCTTCTTCTGTTCTAAATAATCCTGGAACTCTTTAAGAAGTGATTCAGCCTGAAACTTTTCTTCATTGAGCTGTTTTCCTGTCCCTTCGGTGAATAGGTATTGACTGAGCCTATCTATCTCAGGCTGCTCATCAGGTTTGTTTGCATTTGGAAAACAAACATGTGCTGGGCTTTCATTAGCTCCCCACCTTTCCCTGCACGTGGGTGCTGTACATTCAAACTTAGCAGTGCTAGGAGAATATTTAAAAGCTTTTATATCAGCCCTGTCCTGGCTAGGTGACTCAGCTAGTTTAAAAGAATAATTATTGTCATTCAAAGCTTCTCTTTTCTGACACCAGCTGCCACCATCTTGACTGGCTTTGCTTTTAAAAGCAGAACATAGACTTTCTGGCTTTAGAGCATAAACTCCTCTTTCTCTGGGTACCTTAATCAGGAGCTTCTCCCTGGGAGGATTCTTTATCCTTCTGCCTTTGTTCCCCAGCTCTGCCTGGTCCTGTAGCCTTGGGTTTCTCAGCGTTCTAAAGGAGCTCTGCCTCCAGCAGTTTCCTTCCTCATCTGAATGCTGCTCCAAGCTATCTTCCAGCTGCAGACTGTTAGGGAAATTATCACAGCAAGGAAACCTCCGTTGCTCTCTTGGCTTCTCTCTCTGAATCTGCATCTGCCCGTGGATCTCCCTCTGCATCTGAATCTGCCTTTCACTTCCTGGTTCCTGTGTATTTAACCAGGTGCTTCTAGCCTGCACTGCCCACCTCCCCTTGGGGCGTGCCCAATCACAAGCCTTCCTACTCTCCTCCCTTGAGGTGAGCTGTTTTGCCTGATTGAAACTGTGTTTTTTTATTTCTGCAGAGAAATCCCTGCTTTCTCCTGCAGTACCGGCTTCTACCACCGGCTGCTCACTTGTATCCATCTGTTCCTGAGGAGCTACTGTGTCACAAGTGGCTGTTTGAAACCTGGTGCATTCTGGGACTGGTAGTCTTTTATGAACACATTCTGTTTTATTATTTCTACCAGCAAAGACAGGTTGCTTGTTCAGAGCCAATTCACCTCTATTACAGCTCCTTCCTGAACTATGATAAGCTTCCTTATCACATACCCCCCTGCTTAAGTTATTACGGACTGGTGCAACTGGTGAAACTTCTTTCCTACAGTCCGTAATACCTACGAGAGAATTATCTTTTTGACGCTCACCTACTTCTTGGCTGGCTTCAGGGTCATTATTAGTTACAGGTCTCTCCTTCCAAGACTTAAGTACATTAATGTGGTAGGTCTGTCTACGACCTCTTGCATTTTCTACCACATAAGATACTGGGCTCACTTGTCTAACAACCTTCCATGGCCCTTTCCATTGTACTTCAAATTTTGGGGCTGTACCTGCTACTTGAACCAAAACCTTTTCACCAATGCGTAATTGGCGGCTTTTGGCCTTCCTATCATACCACCCTTTCTGGCATACTTGACTGTCCTGCAGGTTTTTCTCAGCAACCTGCGAGGTCCTTTTTAAACGTGCTCTCAAGTCACGTAAAAACTGTGGCACCTCCTGATTTCCTGGTTCAGGATCAATCCATTGTTCCCTCAAAATATCTAACAAACCCCGTGGAGCCCTACCATACATCAATTCATATGGAGTTACACCTAGGGACACCTGAATTCTTTCCCTGCAGGCATATAAGCCAAAGGGCAATAACATATCCCATTCTTTTACCTCTCCTGCTAACCCCCTTCTCAACATTTGTTTGAGAGTTTGGTTGAATCTCTCCACCAAACCGTTTGATTGTGGATGGTAGGCTGAGGTTTTCACGTGATGAATGCCAAAGGCATCCCAGATCTGGGCCAAATATTTGGATACAAAATTGGACCCTCGGTCAGTCAACACCTCTCTTGGGAATCCCACTTCGCAAAACAATTTGACTAGCTCTAAAGCTATTGTTTTTGCAGAAACATTCCTCAATGGTATGGCCCAGGGAAACCTTGTTGCCTGATCTACCATAACTAGGATGTATTGGAAACCTCGGGGCGTTTTGACTAATGGGCCTACAATATCCATAGCAATGCGACCAATTGGGTCTGTGATAATTGGCATGGGAATCAAAGGCACCACTGGTGGGTGAGTCGCTGTAACTCGCTGACACGCTGGACATGCAGCACAAAACTGGGCAGTTTCTTTGAAAATACCTGGCCAGTAAAAACGCATAAGTATTTGATCCAGCGTTCCTTGCATCCCTTTATGACCTCCAACTGGATGATCATGTGCTAATCTAAGTACTAGTCCTTTGAAAGTTGTGGGTACCACCAATTGTTTACGCATGGTCCCATTTCTGGGGTCCTGACTCTCTCTATATAATATTTCATTATCTAGTCTGAATCTGGGCAACTCCCTGACCTCCTGAGCATACTTAAAAGCTCGGGTGAGAGCTTGATCAGCTCGCTGTTCTTGTGGAAAGTTAGGAAACTTTGCCACTAACTCAGCTGGCACCCAGGATAAACTTTGACCAGCCAACATGTCAGCCATACCCTGTGCTCTGCAAAGTCTCTCACGACGCTTTTGTGCTTTCAACTTTCTTACTTTCCCAGATGGTGGAGTTATTAAATCATCATGAGAGGGTAAGTCTCCTAATAACTCTGCCTGCTCCCCCTCCTCCTTCTGGCTCTCTACCTTAGCCTGTGAGCGGGTGGATACAAGGCCCCTCTTCTTACCTATTTCCTTCCTTATAGTTTGGCCTTCTGGAAGCTTAACCATCTTTTTAGCTAGGGACCGAGGACTTCCAAACAAAGGCCCGGGAGCTATTACCATCAATCCTTCTCCCTCCTTCTTTCCTAGCCCTTTCACTAGTCCCTGCTTAAATCTTGGCCAGTCCCTTCCTAGAACCAAATCAAATGGAAGCCTAGGCACCACTGCTAAAATAACTTTCTCTTGTTCCCCCAGGCACTTAACCATTAGCCTATAGGTGGGATATGATGTTGCAGCACCATGAATGCATCTGATGTGAACTTGGCTTTCAGGGGTTCTAGGCACAAATCCTTCTTGGGCCTCTATCCTCTTCCAAAGCCTTTTTGACAACATACTCTGGTCTGCCCCAGAGTCTAACAGAGCATTTGTGGTAATTCCCTGCACATCAACCATCAAAAGGAATCCTTCTTTGGGCTGTTTTAAAACAACACCCATCAAGCTAGTGTGTATCTGGCATCCCCTTTCCAAATGTCCCCATTTTCCACATTTGAAACATTTCTTTTTACTCCACTGTGTAATCTGGGTTGGCACAGTACAATTATTCTCAGAAACATTTTTAACCATTTTCTTTTCTGATACAGCACAGCTTGCCTCAGCACCAACCTTCAGAGGGCCACCCATTCTATGGCAAGCCTGCGTGGCTTCCAAGAATCTCTCTGCTAGCATGGTTGCCTCTCCAAGATTCTGGCAATTTTGCTGTATAAGGAAAGTGTGCAAATCTTTAGGCACAGCAGACATAAATTGCTCAAGCATAATAATGTCTAATAACATTTCCACAGTCTTTCCCTCAGGCTCCAACCATTTTACAGCCAATCCTCTGATTCTCTGACTCAGAGCCCTGGGTGTTTCACCCACTCTTAATGCAGTAGCTCTAAACATTTGCCTATACTCTGAAATAGACAACCCTAGGCGATTTCTTATAGCAGCCTTTACATCTTTATAATTCAAAGCCTGAGCTGCTGGCATTGCTCTATAAGCTGCAAGCGCCTCTCCAGTTAATGAGGCTGCCAGCCTTACTGCCCACTGGGTCTCTGGCCATGCTAATGCTTGTGCCACTCTCAAAAGATTCAAGGAAATCATCAACATTATCATCTGGAGTCAACTTCCCAAAACTAAATGCCCCAATTCCCTGATTGAGTCCCACATTGTCCACATGTGGTATACCAGTTGTTACTGCTGGTCTTGCATCTGATCCACTTTGGGTATGAAGAGCAACTAAGGCTTCCACCAGATCAAGCACTGGCTTCTGCTGGTCCATTAATGCTTTCATAGCAGTGTCCTGAGCCTGCTGCGCTAGCTCCTGTTGCCTGCTAAACTGGGCTGCCATCCAGCTGGCCATTTCCCTTGGATCCATCTTGAACCCTGCAAGAAAACAAAAGAAAAAAAAACACAGAGCAGCACCCTCTACACAGGTGTTTTTCTCCTATTTTTTTTTCTCAATTACCCCTGTGCCTTACTCCCATCCACCACTAGACATGCCCAGGTACTTATTACCTTATGCCAGTGATGAATCCAGCTCACACAGGGTCTTTTCCTCCAGGGACAGCCACCTTTTTTTCTCCAAAGTGTTGTTAAGGGAAAATCCTTTTTCCAGCTTTTAACTTGAACTTTCTTTTTTCTTCAGATTTCAGTTGTAATCCTTATATCATGTAAATCCTTTGCGCAAAAGCAATCCGAAAAACTACGCCAACTGTAAACGGGGGCGCTGGGTGAGAATGTCCAGTCTTGGCAAAGGCAAATACTATTATGACTTGCAAAGGATTGTGGGGAATGTAGTCCATTCATACCAGAATCAGCCGTTCACAAAATAATGAGTTGTGTTGCTCGAGTGTAAGCAAAGAAAATATATTTTATTTATGGGGTTATTTCTCCCACATAGATTTACTTGGTAGCACAAAAGGATACTTGCTTTCAGTATTATACTTAGGAAAAACAAAAACAACTGAACTTCTTAAGCAATCAATCAAACAATAAAGACCTTGATGGGAACAGAAAGGTCTTTCTGAGGGCTCCTGCTAATACCTTTTAGCAGTGCTCCAAAAGCAAAAAAACAAAACCCAAAAAGTAATCAAAAACTGTTCTTTTTCAAGGATAACTTTCTTGTATTTTCACACACACAAAGTTTCCTTTCAGAGCTCACGTGCAATTATGCAAAGCTTAATTGCCAACAATTAACCAGCTGCAAACCTCTTGGCTGGTTTACATTCTATACGTGGCTCAAATCCTACCCTAAAGCTTTCTTGTAAACTTTCCTGGGTAGATAAAAGAACAAGTTATATTTCTTTTTGATGGTTGTTGTATTTGTGAAAGTATATTACCACAGCAGCCTAGACAGAGAGCAATCCATGTAATCATTCTGATCATTTAAAATACCTCCTTCTTCTTCAACTATCATAGAATCAATATCATGGTCTGGCTCAGAGGAATTCCTTAATGGAGCACTCTCAGGACAATACTTGTTTCCCTGCTGTCTTCCAAGTGAAGAGCTAGGGCATAAATCAGTGTTCATACCTGAGCTTCCTTTGCTGTTAGGGTTCCTCTCCAGATATCCTGGCCAATAAGTAGTCCAGCTTTTATGTCCAGCCTTCCAATCAAGATCCCTGGACACTGGGTCTCTCTTCACATACCTTCTTGCACTGGTCTTAGGGTCCCTTCCAAATGCAGCCGTCTCCTTTACAGGTGCCGTCCGGGGATTCCTGGCTCTGTAACCCCATTCCTCTGGCTTCCTCAAGTCCAATGGAGTATGCTTGCCTCTGGAATGACTCCCAACACACATGTACTGCTATGGGCTCCTTCTTTAGACCTCCAAGATGTTTTCCTCTTCTTTCTTCCACGCTGCTTCTTGCTCTCTCTGTCCTTGAGCTCTGGGTTCCTCATCAACTCCAACCCCAGCTGCATCTGCTTCTGTGTAGAATATGTTTTACTTTTAACTTGTTTAGAGGGATACTCCACCCTAGCACAGCTCAGCTGTGCTGAATCAAGCCCTGCCCTTGGAGATGAGTGATTGGGGATTACCTCATAGCTCTCCTGATTGAACACACGTTTCCCCACTTCAGCTCTTCTAGTGGCTTTTGAAACCTGGTGCATTCTGGGACTGGTAGTCTTTTATGAAAACATTCTGTTTTATTATTTCTACCACCTATAGGGTCTACTCAATTGAACGTTTTTACTACAGTTCCAGTTGATCGTTCAATTTCAAATGCAATGCAAGTTAGAAGAATGTTTTAAAGCACTTCAAGAGGTCTCAAAATCAATTGCCAATTTTTTATACTCATTTTCCATCTTCTTTAGATTAAAAATTTTTTTTAACTCCACCAATCCCAGTGCTCAAAAATTTCATATTATAAAAAAGTAACATCTTTATTAGAGGACTTTCTTTAAAATCTTCACCCCTATTTTCATTTTAAACGAGCGGATCTCGAAAATATGAAAATAGGGGTGAAGATTTTAAAGAAAGTCCTCTAATAAAGATGTTACTTTTTTATAATATGAAATTTTTGAGCACTGGGATTGGTGGAGTTAAAAAAAAAATTTAATCTAAAGAAGATGGAAAATGAGTATAAAAAATTGGCAATTGATTTTGAGACCTCTTGAAGTGCTTTAAAACATTCTTCTAACTTGCATTGCATTTGAAATTGAACGATCAACTGGAACCTTATTATTTCTACCAGCAAAGACAGGTTGCTTGTTCAGAGCCAATTCACCTCTATTACAGCTCCTTCCTGAACTATGATAAGCTTCCTTATCACAATATATAGGTACACATCCCTATAAATATATGTATATAACACTTTTTTTTTTTGCTCCTCCTAGCACCATGTGACCATATGTGTCTGGGAAGAGGTACATGTGGTTCCCGATACTCCATCAATATCCACTTCAACCTTATCATAGCTTTGTAGGCTTAGTACCTATTTTTTGCCACTAGATGGCAGCCATTGTATGGTAAGCAGCATCTGATCACAGAGACGATATGGAGCAAGGTGGGAAAGCATGCACGAACCCCAATGGTTTAAAGAGACCTCACTAGCCACCCCATTTGGGGAATTCCTCCTTTTGTCCTTGCATTACATTCCCGCTTTAGTATCTCTATGCATATTTTGTTTTGTTCAAAAATTGTAGCTCTACCCACCGGAGCCCGCACCATGCTTTCCCCCGCAAACAATGATTCCCCGCAAACAATGATCAGCTCCCGTTCCCTTACACAACCCTTTCAGCCTCCTACTGCATCCACCCCTTTTTCCCCATCGGGTCAAAGAACATCGGGGCAAACCAGCATCCTACCGGTACCACCTTAATACTCTTTTCTTTCTCCCTTTGTTGTTTGTGTTGCATCGATTAGCCCCGCGCCGCTGTCCAACCCCCTCATCTGCCCCTGCACAGGCGCTATGAGTTTCCATTCCCTTACCCCTCTGTTCTTTCACCGTGCCTGCTTGCTTTGCCCGCGAGGCTCCCACCGGACGCACCTTTCCGCTGCCCCCTTCGTTTTTTGTTTTTTTTTTATACATCCAGTAACAGAACTCTGATTAGGTAATTTTTAAATGGGAACACATTAAACTATGTACTTCAGACACATAATATCAGATTTTATCGGATCCGGGGAGAGAAAGTCCCCTCCGTTGAGCTCGGCAGCACACCTCCACTCAGCACACACTTCCCCTTCTATCCGCTCCCTCCTCCTTGCCCCCCCTCCCTCCCTTTCTCCCTCCCTCCTGCGTCGCCACACTCCCCGGGCCAATCCGAGGATTCGCCTCAGACGCGCCGATCATACCTGCTGGCACGCTGGTGTTCTGGCTCGTGCTCTACCAGCCCCTGCACCCCTGGCCTCGCTGGATGCAGCGGATTGCCGGGCGGCTCTCCACGTGTCTGCGGCAGGACGTGATCCTCCTCAGAGCGGTCGTTGATCCTCTTCCGAGCGCCGTGAGGGGGGGTAAAGAGGGCGAGCAACGGGGCCATTGGCCTTTATGTAGCCTGCCGCGCTGCCCCCGCCCACCCCACCCCCCCCCCGAGGTTAACCCTCAGCCCACCGGCACCCGCCTGTGCCCGGCCGCGTTTAAATTCGCGGCCGGATCAGGTTCTGTGTTCACCGAGGGTCAGGATGGGCACCCAACATCAGGTTCACAGTACCTGTGATGCTAGAGATAGGCTTTGCTGCAGATCCCCATTATTACCTCTGTGTGGCAAGTGTTCCCTGCAGTGGAACCTAGTGTCACCTTGTGTCTATCTGTATTCCCCAGTCACATCTAGCCCTGGTGGACTGGGATCCACCCAGAATAGTGCATACCCAGTGTTACAATGTGGCTGTAATAATCACCTATTATCAGGGCAGAGGGGGTGTCTGGACTCGCATGAGGTATATGTAGCAATACCTAATATACCGACCTCTCGAGGTCAAAGTGGTTTACAATATATGTCCCTTGTTCCCCAAATGGCCCCCAATAAACCTTTTTGTAATTGAGGCAGTGGAGGGACATGTGGTAGAGGCATGAAGAATAGCTGAACAACCGGCAACCCCAGTCCCCCTGGCCAAAGGCTGTCATCCAGGGGGGCTAGACCAGTTCTGTACCTGTTACTAGGGCACTGGCAGACCAACAGCAATGCTGGGAGTAGGCCTGGAAGACCTCAGCTGCCACCCACCAAGGTCTGACATTCAGACTGTACCTGCTGCACCCCACGAGGTATTCCAGCCATGCACATACTAGCTGCGGACAGTCTGCTAGTCAGTCCACAATGCATGTTCACAGAGGAACTATGTGCACCCAGACTTGGGATATACAGCAGACACCCAGCAAGTGCTTCAGTGATTGGGCCCCCAGAAAAGGGAGAACACAGATATCACTAGAGACAGATGCCATATAGCACGATGTGGGAACATAGCCGTGCCATGGTCATTGCTCGGTCAGAGTGAGAGTGTCCTCCCAGCATGACATGCCTTGGCCACCCTGTCATGCAGGTGGTGGTCAGGCATTACAACGTCTCAGCCATTGCCCTACACCCAAATCAGACACATCCTGCCCAATTCGCCCTGTCCGGGCCATACCCACAATACCTTGCTCCTCAGAATGCACATTTGCAGGCTAATGCTGGAAACAGTGCACGTATTGTGGGCCCAGTGAAGAGCAGGAAGACACAAAACAATGGATAGACATACACACACGCACGCACACACACACACATACACACACTCCTATTGCAGCATTGTGCAAAGATAGGGGTGGTTGGCAATCCTGCCCCCCACATTGGTCCCGATCACAGTGCATGCATTGCTAAGCTGTGCAGGAGCTAGTAGTAGTGCTTTGGTGATAACTGCCACTCCATGCCGGTGCCAACAGCCTGACTGTCCATGAAGCTTTGGATAGTGGAGCCTGTGTGTGGGTGTTTGTACCCCTGTTGGCCAATACTTTGGGGATTACACATGTTGATGTTGTATCTGCAATATAGGGTAAAATGTAGGGACATGCTCTGCAAGATCCATAGCTGGGGCTCTGCTCCAAAAAACACTTGCTAGGTGCACCGCACCATACTGTTGCCACAGAAGCACAGCAATCCCTGGGGCTACCTTTGCTGTTGATCAGACAGACCTTGTTTGTTGCACTGCACACCACGCACTGGAACAGGTCATGGCCTTGGTCCGCTGCAGAGGGTGCCACTGCACCCTCTGCCACCAACACCTCCCCCCCCCCCCCCGCCATGCTGACATGCCTATATGCTGTCGGTGCTGGTAGTGCACAATCCCAGGACATCCAATGTGCAGGTAGGCGGGTGCCTAGAGTGCATGGTCTGAGGTGCGGAGGCATACATGGACATCCACACATCCCCCCCATCACCGCCTGCCAATGTTATGTCCCTTCCATATGGAGGAGAGATAGTTGAGGGGTGTCAGGTTGGTGATCTAGCAACTATTGGCTATGGTGGACCTGGTAAACGTAGGTAGATTTTGTTATGCTAGCAGACTGTAGACAGGCTAGGGCATGCAATGCGGGTACAATGTATCCAGTTTGGAATACTGGGCATATACATGTTTCAGGCAACACGTGATCATACCCTACATTGCCTTACCAGGGGCTATAGTACAGGGTGTTCATTTAACTGGGCTTAGAAACAGTTTGGGACATATCCTGGGGAAGGCACATAGACCCTTGTTAGAGTGTCCACAGATGTGCACTGCTTGCCCCATTACAGGCATTGTGGTTCCTGTGTGATGTTTGGGGTACCTGCAGGGTACATGTCCCCTGGATTGGACACTGTGGAACACAGACTACTGGCCATTTTTTTAACCTTGGTCAGCCGCTGTCTTACTGTTTTCCAGTTTCTGTGTTCCTATGTGCTAACTAGGTGACTGCCTAGTCTACCCTGTGCCCCACCTGCCCCCATTGCATGTCCCGCCTGCAGCCCCATTTGCACCATCACCATAGTGCCCTTTCATACTTGGGCACTATGCTGTTGCTGCAAATTGAGCACTCAAATCACTTTTCTTGGGCTCCCTGTCTGTGCTGTATATTGCTGATACGGAAATCGTCTCTCTCTCCAGCAAATGTGCATTTACCGACAGATTTTCACTGATGGTAATGTCCTGGCATTATTGTTCCAGCGTTAGTGCAGCAGGGGCCTCTCCCCGGCCATTCACCACCCACTGACCCCTTCTCTCTGCCTTCTCTGGGACATTTACCGCTGCCGGTAATGTTACCACGCATTAACATTAGATGCGGTAACATTACCATTGCTACATTACAGCGGTTTAGTAAACATACCCCAAAGTGACAGTGTACGCGTCAAAAGAAAGTGAAAGTGAAAGCGTGTAAGTGAAAGTGAAAGTGAAAGTGTGAAAGAAAAAGTAAAAGTGAAAGCATGAAAATAAAAGTGAAACTGTGAAAAAGAAAGCATATGTGTGAAAGTGAAAGCATGAAAGCGAAAGTGTGAAAGTGAACGTGTGAAAGTTGAAAGTGTGAAAATGACAGAAAAAATGAAAATATGAAAATGAAAGCAAAAGTGTGATAATGACAGTGAAAGTGAAAGAGTGGAAATGAAAGTGAAAGTTTCAAAATGAAAGTGAATGTGAAAGTGTGAAAATGAAAGTGAAAGTGAAAGTATAAAAACAAAAGTGATAGTGTGAAAATGAAAGTGAAAGCATAAAAGTGAAAGCATGAAAATACAAGTGAAAACATGAAAATGAAAGTGAAAGTGTGAAAAGGAAAGTGAAAGCATGAAAATGAAAGTGAAAGTGTAAGCGTCAAAAGAAAGTGAAAGTGTGACAGTGAAAGTGAAAGCATAAAAACGAAAGTGATATTCTGAAATGATAGTGAAAGCATAAAAGTGAAAATGAAAGCATGAAAATGCAGTGAAAACATTAAAATGAAAGTGAAAGTGAAAGCATAAAAGTGAAAGTGGAAGCATTAAAATGAAAGTGAAAGTGTGAAAATGAAAGTGAAAGCTAAAATGTGAAAGTGAAAGTATAAAAAAGAAAGTGATCGTGTGAAAATGAAAGTGAAAGCATGAAAATGAAAGTGAAAGTGAAGTGAAAGTGTGAAAATGAAAGAAAAAATATGAAAATGAAAGCAAAAGAGAGAAAATGACAGAGAAAGTGAAAGCATAAAAGTGAAAGTGAAAGCATGAAAATGCAACTGAAAACATGAAAATGAAAGTGAAAGCATGAAAATGAAAGTGAAAGCATGAAAATGAAACTGAACGTGAAAGCATAAAAACGAAAGTGATACTGTGAAAATGAAAGTGAAAGCATAAAAGTGAAAGTGAAAGCATGAAAATGAAAGTGAGTGTGAAAATGAAAGTGAAAGTCTTAAAATGAAAGTGAAAGTCTTAAAATGAAAGTGAAAGTGAAAGCATAAAAACAAAAGCAATAGTGTGAAAATAAAAGTGAAAGCCTAAAAGTGAAAGTGAAAACATGAAAATACAGGTGAAAACATGAAAATGAAAATACAGGTGAAAGTGTGAAAATGAAAGTGAAAGCGTGAAAATGAAAGTGAAAGCATAAAAACAAAAGTGATAGTGTGAAAATAAAAGCATAAAAGTGAAAGTGAAAGCATTAAAGTGAAAGCATTAAGTGAAAGTGAAAGTGTGAAAATGAAAGGGAAAGCATGAAAATGAAAGTGAAAGTGAAAGCATAAAAATGAAAGTGATATTCTGAAATGAAAGTGAAAGCAAAAAAGTGAAAGTGAAAGCATGAAAATGCAGGTGAAAACATGAAAATGAAAGTGAAAGGGAAAGCATAAAAATGAAAGTGATAGTGCGAAAATGAAAGTGAAAGCATAAAAGTGAAAGTGAAAGAATGAAAACGAAAGTGAAAGTGTGAAAATGAAAGTGATAATGAAAGTGAAGCCAGAAAATGAAAATGAAAGTGAAAGTGAAAGTAAAAGAGTGAAAATGAAAGTGAAAGTGAAGTGAAAGTGTGAAAATGAAAGAAAAAAAGAAAATATGAAATTGAAAGCAAGAGAAAATGACAGTGAAAGTGAAAGAGTGGAAATGAAAGTGAAAGTGAAAGCATAAAAGTGAAAATGAAAGCATGAAAATGCAACTGAAAACATGAAAATGAAAGTGAAAGCATGAAAATGAAAGTGAAAGTGTGAAAATGAAACTGAAAGCATGAAAATGAAACTGAACGTGAAAGCATAGAAACGAAAGTGAAAGCATGAAAATGAAAGTGAGAGTGTGAGTGTGAAAATCAAAGTGAAAGCGTGAAAATGAAAGTGAAAGTCTAAAAGTGAAAGTGAAAACATGAAAATACAGGTGAAAACATGAAAATGAATGGGAAAGTGTGAAAATGAAAGTGAAAGTGAAAGTGTGAAAGTGAAAGCATAAAAACGAAAGTGATAGTGTGAAAATAAAAATGAAAGCATGAAAGTGAAAGTGAAAGCATGAAAATGCAGGTGAAAACATGAAAATAAAAGTGAAAGTGAAAGCATGAAAATGAAAGGGAACGTGTGAAAAAGAAAGTGAAAATGAAAGTGAAAGCCAGAAAAAGAAAATGAAAGTGAAAGTGAAAATGTGAAAGTGAAAGTAAGAGTGAAAATGAAAGTGAAAGCATGAAAATGAAAGTGAGAGTGTGAAAGTGAAAGTCTTAAAATGAAAGTGAAAGTCTTAAAATGAAAGTGAAAGCATGAAAATGAAAGTGAAAGTGAAGTGAAAGTGTGAAAATGAAAGAAAAAAAGAAAATATGAAAATGAAAACAAGAGAGAAAATGACAGTGAAAATGAAAGAGTGGAAATGAAAGTGAAAGTGAAAGCATAAAAGTGAAAGTGAAAGCATGAAAATGCAACTGAAAACATGAAAATGAAAGTGTGAAAATGAAAGTGAAAGAATGAAAATGAAACTGAACGTGAAAGCATAAAAAAGAAAGTGATAGTGTGAAAATGAAGGTGAAAGCATAAAAGTGAAAGTGAAAGCATGAAAATGAAAGTGAAAGCATGAAAATGAAAGTGAAAGTGTGAAAATGAAAGTGAAAGCCAGAAAATGAAAGTGAAAATGTGAAAGTGAAAGTAAAAGTGTGAAAATGAAAGTGAAAGCCAGAAAATGAAAATGTGAAAGTGAAAATGAAAGTGAAAGCATGAAAATGAAAGTGAAGTGAAAGTGTGAAAATGAAAGAAAAAAAGAAAATATGAAAATGAAAGCAAAAGAGAGTAAATGA
Organism: Ichthyophis bannanicus; assembly: GCA_033557465.1. NCBI lineage: Eukaryota > Metazoa > Chordata > Amphibia > Gymnophiona > Ichthyophiidae > Ichthyophis > Ichthyophis bannanicus. The sequence goes on along the minus strand of CM066031.1, from coordinate 1,193,053,264 downwards.
CAGTGAAAGTGAAAGAGTGGAAATGAAAGTGAAAGTGAAAGCATAAAAGTGAAAGTGAAAGCATGAAAATGCAACTGAAAACATGAAAATGAAACTGAAAGCATGAAAATGAAACTGAACGCGAAAGCATAAAAACGAAAGTGATAGTGTGTAAATGAAAGTGAAAGCGTGAAAGTGAAAGCATGAAAATGAAATTGAGAATGTGAAAATGAAAGTGAAAGTCTTAAAATGAAAGTGAAAGCATGAAAATGAAAGTGAAAGTGAAAGCATAAAAACAAAAGCAATAGTGTGAAAATGAAAGTGAAAGCCTAAAAGTGAAAGTGAAAACATGAAAATACAGGTGAAAACACGAAAATGAATGTGAAAGTGTGAAAATGAAAGTGAAAGTGTGAAAATGAAAGTAAAAGCGTGAAAATGAAAGTGAAAGCATGAAAGTGAAAGTGAAAGCATAAAAACGAAAGTGATAGTGTGAAAATAAAAATGAAAGCATAAAAGTGAAAGTGAAAGCATTAAAATAAAAGTGAAAGTGTGAAAATGAAAGGGAAAGCATGAAAATGAAAGTGAAAGCATAAAAACGAAAGTGATATTCTGAAATGAAAGTGAAAGCATAAAAGTGAAAGGGAAAGCATAAAAATGAAAGTGATAGTGTGAAAATGAAAGTGAAAGGTAGGGGCATTCTGGCGTAAAGGGAGCAAAGGGCTGTTTAACGGGTTAAAGGGTGCCCTGGCCGTTTAATGCATGTTAATGAGAGATAGCACTTTAAGGTGACAAACAGGGCATGTGAAGGCTGACAAGGCACCCTAACTCAAGGCGCCTTAAGGGCTGTAAGGTGCCCTAAGTTAGGGCGCCTTAAAGCCCTTAGTGTACCCTGAATTAAGTCACCTTGGGTTAAGACACCTTAGGCTAAGGTGCCCTAAGGGCTTTAAGGTGCCTTACGTTAAGGCACATTAGAAGGCACATTAGGTTAAGGTGCCCTAAGGATGTTAAGGAGCCTTACGTTAAGGTGTCCTAAGGGCTGTAAGGTGCCCTAAAGATTGTAAGGTGCTTCAAGTTGACAAGCATGAACTGTAAGGCATAAAAACAGATACAACCCTAACAATGGATAGAGCACAAGTGAAAACATGAAAATGAAAGTGAAAGTGTGAAAATGAAAGTGAAAGCGTGAAAATGAAAGTGAAAGCGTGAAAGCGAAAGTGAAGTGAAAGAAAAAAATATGTAAATGAAAGCAAAAGAGAAAATGACAGTGAAAGTGAAAGAGTGGAAATGAAAGAGAAAGTGAAAGCATAAAACTGAAAGTGAAAGCATGAAAATGCAACTGAAAACATGAAAATGAAAGTGAAAGCATGAAAATGAAAGTGAAAGTGTGAGAATGAAACTGAAAGCATGAAAATGAAACTGAACGTGAAAGCATAAAAACGAAAGAGATAGTGTGAAAATGAAAGTGAAAGTGAAAGGATGAAAGTAAGAGTGTGAAAATGAAAGTGAAATCGTGAAAATGAAAGTGAAAGCATGAAAATTAAAGTGAAAGTGAAAGCATAAAAACAAAAGCAATAGTGTGAAAATGAAAGTGAAAGCCTAAAAGTGAAAGTGAAAACATGAAAATACAGGTGAAAACATGAAAATGAATGTGAAAGTGTGAAAATGAAAGTGAAAGCGAAAGCATGAAAATGAAAGTGAAAGTGTGAAAATAAAAATGAAAGCATAAAAGTGAAAGCATTAAAATGAAAATGAAAGTGAAAGCATGAAAGTGAAAGTGAAAGCATGAAAATGCAGGTGAAAACATGACAATGAAAGAGAAAGGGAAAGCATAAAAATGAAAGTGAAAGCGTGAAAATGAAAGTGAAAGTGTGAAAGTAAAAGATTGAAAATGAAAGTGAAAGCATGAAAATGAAAGTGAAAGTGAAGTGAATGTGAAAATGAAAGGAAAAAAGAAAATATGAAAATGAAAGCAAAAGAGTGGAAGTAAAGGTGAAAGTGAAAGCATAACAGTGAAAGTGAAAGCATGAAAATGAAAGGGAACGTGTGAAAATGAAAGTGAAAGCCAGAAAAAGAAAATGAAAGTGAAAGTGAAAATGTGAAAGTGAAAGTAAGAGTGAAAATGAAAGTGAAAGCATGAAAATGAAAGTGAGAGTGTGAAAGTGAAAGCGTGAAAATGAAAGTGAGTCTTAAAATGAAAGTGAAAGCATGAAAATGAAAGTGAAAGTGAAGTGAAAGTGTGAAAATGAAAGGAAAAAAGAAAATATGAAAATGAAAGCAAAAGAGTGGAAATAAAAGTGAAAGTGAAAGCATTAAAATGCAACTGAAAACATGAAAATGAAAGTGAAAGCATGAAAATGAAAGTGAAAGTGTGAAAATGAAACAAAGCATGAAAATGAAACTGAACGTGAAAGCATAAAAACGAAAGTGATAGTGTGAAAATGAAAGTGAAAGCATAAAAGTGAAAGTGAAAGAATGAAAATGAAAGTGAGTGTGAAAACGAAAGCGAAAGTGTGAAAATGAAAGTGAAAGTGAAAATGTGAAAGTAAAAGAGTGAAAATGAAAGTGAAAGTGTGAAAATGAAAGAAAAAAAGAAAATATGAAAATGAAAGCAAAAGAGAGAAAATGTCAGTGAAAGTGAAAGAGTGGAAATGAAAGTGAAAGTGAAAGCATAAAAGTTAAAGTGAAAGCATGAAAATGCAACTGAAAACATGAAAATGATAGTGAAAGCATGAAAATGAAAGGGAAAGTGTGAAAACGAAACTGAAACATGAAAATGAAACAGAATGTGAAAGCATAAAAACGAAAGCGATAGTGAAAATGAAAGTGAAAGTGAAAGCATGAAAATGAGAGTGTGAAAATGAAAGTGAAAGCGTGAAAATGAAAGTGAAAGTGAAAGCATAAAAACAAAAGCAATAGTGTGAAAATGAAAGTGAAAGCCTAAAAGTGAAAGTGAAAACATGAAAATACAGGTGAAAACATGAAAATGAATGTGAAAGTGTGAAAATGAAAGTGAAAGTGAAAGCATGAAAATGAAAGTGAAAGCATGAAAATGAAAGTGAACGTGAAAGCATAAAAACGAATGTGATAGTGTGAAAATAAAAATGAAAGCATAAAAGTGAAAGTGAAAGCATTAAAATGAAAATGAAAGTGAAAACATGAAAATGAAAGTGAAAGCATAAAAATGAAAGTGATATTCTGAAATGAAAGTGAAAGCATAAAAGTGAAAGTGAAAGCATGAAAATATGACAATGAAAGTGAAAGAGAAAGCATAAAAATGAAAGTGAAAGCGTGAAAATGAAAGTGAAAGTGTGAAAGTGAAAGTGAAAATGAAAGTGAAAGCCAGAAAATGAGAGTGAAAATGTGAAAGTGAAAGTAAAAGATTGAAAATGAAAGTGAAAACATGAAAATGAAAGTGAAAGTGATGTGAAATTGTGAAAATGCAAGAAAAAAAAGAAAATATGAAAATGAAAGCAAAAGAGTGGAAATAAAAGTGATAGTGAAAGCATGAAAATGCAACTGAAAACATGAAAATGAAAGTGAAATAATGAAAATGAAAGTGAGTGTGAAAATGAAACAAAGCATGAAAATGAAACTGAACGTGAAAGCATAAAAACGAAAGTTATAGTGTGAAAATGAACGTGAAAGCATAAAAGTGAAAGTGAAAGCATGAAAATGAAAGTGAGATTGTGAAAATGAAAGTGAAAGCGTGAAAATGAAAGTGAAAGTCTTAAAATGAAAGTGAAAGTGAAAGCATAAAAACAAAAGCAATAGTGTGAAAATGAAAGTGAAAGCCTAAAAGTGAAAGTGAAAACATGAAAATGAATGTGAAAGTGTGAAAATGAAAGTGAAAGTGTGAAAATGAAAGTGAAAGTGAAACCATACAAGTTAAAGTGAAAGCATGAAAATACAACTGAAAGCATGAAAATGAAAGGGAAAGTGTGAAAACGAAACTGAAAGCATGAAAATGAAACTGAACGTGGAAGCATAAAAACGAAAGCGATAGTGTGAAAATGAAAGTGAAAGTGAAAGCATGAACGTGAGAGTGTGAAAATGAAAGTGAAAGCATGAAAATGAAAGTGAAAGTGAAAGCATAAAAACAAAAGCAATAGTGTGAAAATGAAAGTGAAAGCCTAAAAGGAAAAAGTGAAAACATGAAAATATAGGTGAAAGCATGAAAATGAAAGTGAAAGTGAAAGCATAAAAACGAAAGTGATAGTGTTGAAATAAAAATGAAAGCATAAAAGTGAAAGTGAAAGCATTAAAATGAAAATGAAATTGAAAGCATGAAAATGAAAGTGAAAGTGAAAGCATAAAAACGAAAGTGATATTCTGAAATGAAAGTGAAAGCATAAAAGTGAAAGTGAAAGCGTGAAAATGCAGGTGAAAACATGAAAATGAAAGTGAAAGGGAAAGCCTAAAAATGAAAGTGATAGTGTGAAAATAAAAGTGAAAGCATAAAAGTGAAAGTGAAAGCATGAAAACGAAAGTGAAAGCGTGAAAATGAAAGTGAAAGGGTGATAATGAAAGTGAAAGCCAGAAAATGAAAATGAAAGTGAAAATGTGAAAGTAAAAGAGTGAAAATGAAAGTGAAAGTGTGAAAATGAAAGAAAAAAAGAAAATGAAAATGAAAGCAAAAGAGAGAAAATGACACTGAAAGTGAAAGAGTGGAAATGAAAGTGAAAGTGAAAGCATGAAAATGCAACTGAAAACATGAAAATGAAAGTGAAAACATGAAAATGAAAGTGAAAGTGAAAGTGTGAAAATGAAACAGAAAGCAGGAAAATGAAACTGAACGTGAAAGCATAAAAACGAAAGGGATAGTGTGAAAATGAAAGTGAAAGCATAAAAGTGAAAGTGAAAGCATGAAAATAAAAGTGAAAGCGTGAAAATGAAAGTGAAAGTCTTAAAATGAAAGTGAAAGCATGAAAATGAAAGTGAAAGCGAAAGCATAAAAACAAAAGCAATAGTGTGAAAATGAAAGTGAAAGCCTAAAAATGAAAGTGAAAACATGAAAATACAGGTGAAAACATGAAAATGAATGTGAAAGTGTGAAAATGAAAGTGAAAGTGTGAAAATGGATGTGAAAGTGAAAGCATAAAAACGAAAGTGATAGTGTGAAAATGAAAGGGAAAGCATAAAAGTGAAAGTGAAAGCATTAAAATGAAAGTGAAAGTGTAGAAATGAAAGTGAAAGCATGAAAATGAAAGGGAAAGGGAAAGCATAAAAATGAAAGTGATAGTGTGAAAATGAAAGTGAAAGTTAGGGGGCATTCTGGCGTAAAGGGAGCAAAAGGCTCTTTAACATGGGTTAAAGGGTGCCTTGGCCGTTTAATGCACATTAATGAGACATAGCACTTTAAGGTGACAAACAGGGCATGTGAAGGCTGAGAAGGCACCCTAACTCAAGGCGCCTTAAGGGCTGTAAGGTGCCCTAAGTTAGGGCGCCTTAAAGCCCTTAGGGTACCCTGAATTAAGGTGCCTTAACCTAAGGCGCCTTGGGTTAAGACACCTTAGGCTAAGGTGCCCTAAGTGCTTTAAGGTGCCTTACGTTAAGTCACATTAGAAGGCACATTACGTTAAGGTGCCCTAAGGATGTTAAGGAGCCTTACGTTAAGGTATCCTAAGGGCTGTAAGGTGCCCTAAAGACTGTAAGGTGCTTCAAGTTGACAAGCATGAACTGTAAAGCATAAAAACAGATGCAACCTTAACAATGGATAGAGCACCAAGGAAAGGCAATGAACAAGTGATGGAAGGAAGGAGAGGTGGGAGCTGAAGGACCTGCCATATCTGTGGGCATCCTATGTGGCTGCCGGTAAAGTGGACAAACATGTTGGAGGCAGCTGTACCGATGCACAGGGTGTTGGCAATGTAAAGTACTGCAATGACAGTGGGTAGCAGAGGATGGAACTACGTGTCCCCCAGTGGAGGCAGAGGTGGCAGGGTATTTGCAATGATAGGAGAACAGAGGAGTAGTGGTGCCATGCAGATCAGGCACAGGCGAGGCAAGCACTAAGAGCAGCAATGCTGAAAAGGGTACCAGTGAAGGACATGAGGTAGCAGCCTGCACAAGAAGACAGGACCCTACACAGCTGATAGAGGCAGATAGATGGGTTGAAAGATGGTTGGCAACTGAGGTGAGGGTGTTATGGGCTAGCAGCCCAGATCTGCAGAGATGTGACTGTTACAGGCATGAAAATGATTTGAGTAGGACGGGCATAAAAAACGAGAACAAAGAGAAATTGAACCCATGACCCCCTGCCTAGGGAGTCATTGAACTAACCAGTAAACTACACCCCCATGGTTCTTTGCACACAAGGGCCGGATACAGAAAAATCGCAGGTCACCGCACAAAATGTCTGCGTGTGTGCCAGGATATGGTAACCCCACCAGTACCCATGATGTAATGCACATGCAGAACAGCAGTCTACAGCTGATCACCAAATGGAGGATGCACCTCTCCAGCACCTCAGCTTGGTATGAAGAACTGACAGTGTGTGATACTGGCACAGAGCAGCTACAGTCCATGCAACTGTGCAGGTTCTGTGTTCAACCTGAGGGTCAGGATGGGCACCCAGCATCAGGTTCACAGTACCTGTGATGCTAGAGATAGGCTTTGCTGCAGATCCCCATTATTACCTGTGTGTGGCAAGTGTTCCCTGCAGTGGAACCTAGTGTCACCCTGTGTCTATCTGTATTCCCCAGTCACATCTAGCCCTGGTGGACTGGGATCCACCCAGAATAGTGCATACCCAGTGTTACAATGTGGCTGTAATAATCACCTATTATCAGGGCAGAGGGGATGTCTGGACTCGCATGAGGTATATGTAGCAATACCTAATATACCGCCCTCTCGGGGTCAAAGTGGTTTACAATATATGTCCCTTGTTCCCCAAAGGGCCCCCAATAAACCTTTTTGTAATTGAGGCAGTGGAGGGACATGTTGTAGAGGCATGAAGAATAGCTGAACAACCGGCAACCCCAGTCCCCCTGGCCAAAGGCTGTCATCCAGGGGGGCTAGACCAGTTCTGTACCTGTTACAAGGGCACTGGCAGACCAACAGCAATGCTGGGAGTAGGCCTGGAAGACCTCAGCTGCCACCCACCAAGGTCTGACATTCAGACTGTACCTGCTGCACCCCACGAGGTATTCCAGCCATGCATATACTAGCTGCGGACAGTCTGCTAGTCAGTCCACAATGCATGTTCACAGAGGAACTATGTGCGCCCAGACTTGGGATATACAGCAGACACCCAGCAAGTGCTTCAGTGATTGGGCCCCCAGAAAAGGGAGAACACAGATATCACTAGAGACAGATGCCATATAGCATGATGTGGGAACATAGCCGTGCCATGGTCATTGCTCGGTCAGAGTGAGAGTGTCCTCCCAGCATGACATGCCTTGGCCACCCTGTCATGCAGGTGGCGGTCAGGCATTACAATGTCCCAGCCATTGCCCTACCCCCAAATCATACGCATCCTGCCCAATCCGCCCTGTCCGGGCCATACCCACAATACCTTGCTCCTCAGAATGCACATTTGCAGGCTAATGCTGGAAACAGTGTATGTATTGTGGGTCCAGAGAGGAGTAGGAAGACACAAAACAATGGATAGACATACACACGCGCGCACACACACACACACACACACACACACACACACTCCTATTGCAGCATTGTGCAAAGATAGGGGTGGTTGGCAATCCTGCCCCCCACATTGGTCCCGATCACAGTGCATGCATTGCTAAGGTGTGCAGGAGCTAGTAGTAGTGCTTTGGTGATAACTGCCACTCCGTGCCGGTGCCAACAGCCTGACTGTCCATGAAGCTTTGGATAGTAGAGCCTGTGTGTGGGTGTTTGTACCCCTATTGGCCGATACTTTGGGGATTACACATGTTGATGTTGTATCTGCAATTCAGGGTAAAATGTAGGGACATGCTCTGCAAGATCCATAGCTGGGGCTCTGCTCCAAGAAACACTTGCTAGGTGCACTGCACCATACTGTTGCCACAGAAGCACAGCAATCCCTGGGGCTACCTTTGCTGTTGATCAGACAGACCTTGTTTGTTGCACTGCACACCACGCACTGGAACAGGTCATGGCCTTTGTCTGCTGCAGAGGGTGCCACTGCACCCTCCGCCACCAACACCTCCCCCCCCCCTCGCCATGCTGACATGCCTATATGCTCTCGGTGCTGGTAGTGCACAATCCCAGGACATCCAATGTGCAGGTAGGCGGGTGCCTAGAGTGCAGGGTCTGAGGTCCGGAGGCATACATGGACATCCACACATCCCCCCCATCACCGCCTGCCAATGGTATGTCCCTTCCACATGGAGGAGAGATGGTTGAGGGGTGTCAGGTTGGTGATCTAGCAACTATTGGCTATGGTGGACCTGGTAAAAACATAGGTAGATTTTGTTATGCCAGCAGACTGTAGACAGGCTAGGGCATGCAATGCGGTACAATGTATCCAATTTGCAAAACTGGGCATATACATGTTTCAGGCAACACGTGATCACACCCTACATTGCCTTACCAGGGGCTGTAGTACAGGGTGTTCGTTTAACTGGGCTTACAAACAGTTTGGGATGTATCCTGGGGAAGGCACGTAGACCCTTGTTAGAGTGTCCCCAGATGTGCACTGCTTGCCCCATTACAGGCATTGTGGTTCCTGTGTGATGTTTGGGGTACCTGCAGGGTACATGTCCCCTGGATTGGACACTGTGGAACACAGACTACTGGCCATTTTTTTAACCTTGGTCAGCCGCTGTCTTACTGTTTTCCAGTTTCTGTGTTCCTATGTGCTAACTAGGCGACTGCCTAGTCTACCCTGTGCCCCACCTGCCCCCATTGCATGTCCCGCCTGCAGCCCCATTTGCACCATCACCATAGTGCCCTTTCATTATTGGGCACTATGCTGTTGCTGCAAATTGAGCACTCAAATCACTTTTCTTGGGCTCCCTGTCTGTGCTGTATATTGCTGATACTGAAATCGTCTCTCTCTCTCCAGCAAATGTGCATTTACTGACAGATTTTCACTGGCGGTAATGTACTGGCATTATTTTCCAGCGTTAGTGTAGCAGGGGCCTCTCCCCGGCCATTCACCACCCACTGACCCCTTCTCTCTGCCTTCTCTGGGACATTTACCGCTGCCGGTAATGTTACCACGCATTAACGTTAGATGGGGTAACGTTACCATGCGGTAACATTACCATTGCTACATTACAGCGGTTTAGTAAACATACCCCAAAGTGACAGTGTACGCGTCAAAAGAAAGTGAAAGTGAAAGCGTGTAAGTGAAAGTGAAAGTGAAAGTGAAAGTGTGAAAGAAAAAGTAAAAGTGAAAGCATGAAAATGAAAATGAAACTGAAAGCATGAAAATGAAACTGAACGTGAAAGCATAAAAACGAAAGTGATAGTGTGAATATGAAAGTGAAAGCATAAAAGTGAAAGTGAAAGCATGAAAATAAAAGTGAGAGTGTGAAAATGAAAGTGAAAGCATGAAAATGAAAGTGAAAGCATAAAAACAAAAGCAATAGTGTGAAAATGAACGTGAAAGCCTAAAAGTGAAAGTGAAAACATGAAAATACAGGTGAAAACATGAAAATGAAAGTGAAAGTGTGAAAATGAAAGTGAAAGCATAAAAGTGAAAGTGAAAGCATGAAAATAAAAGTGATACTGTGAAAATAAAAATGAAAGCATAAAAGTGAAAGTGAAAGCATTAAAATGAAAGTGAAAGCGTGAAAATGGAAGTGAAAGCTTGAAAATGAAAGTGAAAGCATGAAAACGAAAGAGAAAGTGAAAGCATAAAAACGAAAGTGATATTCTGAAATGAAAGTGAAAACATAAAAGTGAAAGTGAAAGCATGAAAATGCAGGTGAAAATATGAAAATGAAAGTGAAAGTGAAAGCCTAAAAATGAAAGTGATAGTGTGAAATTGAAAGTGAAAGCATAAAAGTGAAAGTGAAAGCATGAAAATGAAAGTGAAAGTGTGAAAATGAAAGTGAAAGCCAAAAAGTGAAAGTGAAAGTGTTAAAATGAAAGTGAAAGCCAGAAAATGAAAATGAAAGTGAAAGTGAAAATGTGAGAATGAAAGTAAAAGAGTGAAAATGGAAGTGAAAGCATGAAAATGAAAGTGAAAATGAAAGTGAAAGTGTGAAAATGAAAGAAAAAAAGAAAATATGAAAATGAAAGCAAAAGAGAGAAAATGACAGTGAAAGTGAAAGAGTGGAAATGAAAGTGAAAGTGAAAGCATAAAAGTGAAAGTGAAAGAATGAAAATAAAAGTGAGTGTGAAAATGAAAGTGAAAGCGTGAAAATGAAAGTGAAAGTCTTAAAATGAAAGTGAAAACATGAAAATGAAAGTGAAAGTGAAAGCATAAAAACAAAAGCAATAGTGTGAAAATGAACGTGAAAGCCTAAAAGTGAAAGTGAAAACATGAAAATACAGGTGAAAACATGAAAATGAATGTGAAAGTGTGAAAATGAAAGTGAAAGTGAAAGTGTGAAAATGAAAGTGAAAGCGTGAAAATGAAAGTGAAAGCATAAAAACGAAAGTCATAGTGTGAAAATGAAAGGGAAAGCATAAAAGTGAAAGTGAAAGTATTAAAATGAAAGGGAAAGTGTAGAAATGAAAGTGAAAGCATGAAAAGGAAAGTGAAAGTGAAAGCATAAAAATGAAAGTGATATTCTGAAATGAAAGTGAAAGCATAAAAGTGAAAGTGAAAGCATGAAAATGCAGGTGAAAACATGAAAATAAAAGTGAAAGTGAAAGCATAAAAGTGAAAGTGAAAGCATGAAAATGAAAGTGAAAGCGTGAAAATGAAAGTGTGAAAGTGAAAGTGAAAGTGAAAATGTGAAAGTGAAAGTGAAAGTAAAAGAGTGAAAATGAAAGTGAAAGCATGAAAATGAAAGTGAAAGTGAAGTGAGCATGAAAATGAAAGTGAAAGTGAAGTGAAAGTGTGAAAATGAAAGAAAAAAAGAAAATATGAAAATGAAAGCAAAAGAGAGAAACTGACAGTGAAAGTAAAAGAGTGGAAATGAAAGTGAAAGTGAAAGCATAAAAGTGAAAGTGAAAGCATGAAAATGCAACTGAAAACATGAAAATGAAACTGAAAGCATGAAAATGAAACTGAACGTGAAAGCATAAAAACGAAAGTGATAGTGTGAAAATGAAAGTGAAAGCATAAAAGTGAAAGTGAAAGCATGAAAATAAAAGTGAGAGTGTGAAAATGAAAGTGAAAGCATGAAAATGAAAGTGAAAGCATAAAAACAAAAGCAATAGTGTGAAAATGAACGTGAAAGCCTAAAAGTGAAAGTGAAAACATGAAAATACAGGTGAAAACATGAAAATGAAAGTGAAAGTGTGAAAATGAAAGTGAAAGCCAAAAAATGAAAGTGAAAGTGAAAGTGTTAAAATGAAAGTGAAAGCCAGAAAATGAAAATGAAAGTGAAAGTGAAAATGTGAGAATGAAAGTAAAAGAGTGAAAATGGAAGTGAAAGCATGAAAATGAAAGTGAAAATGAAAGTGAAATTGTGAAAATGAAAGAAAAAAAGAAAACAATATGCACATGACAGCAAACGAGAGAAAATGACAGTTAAATTGAAATAGTGGAACTGAAAGTGAAAGTGACAGCATAAAAGTGAAAGTGAAAGCATGAAAATAAAAGTGAGTGTGAAAATGAAAGTGAAAGCGTGAAAATGAAAGTGAAAGTCTTAAAATGAAAGTGAAAACATGAAAATGAAAGTGAAAGTGAACGCATAAAAACAAAAGCAATAGTGTGAAAATGAACGTGAAAGCCTAAAAGTTAAAGTCAAAATATGAAAATACATGTGAAAAAATGAAAATGAATGTGAAAGTGTGAAAATGAAAGTGAAAGTGAAAGTGTGAAAATGAAAGTGAAAGCGTGAAAATGAAAGTGAAAGCATAAAAACGAAAGTCATAGTGTGAAAATGAAAGGGAAAGCATAAAAGTGAAAGTGAAAGCATTAAAATGAAAGGGAAAGTGTAGAAATGAAAGTGAAAGCATGAAAAGGAAAGTGAAAGTGAAAGCATAAAAATGAAAGTGATATTCTGAAATGAAAGTGAAAGCATAAAAGTGAAAGTGAAAGCATGAAAATGCAGGTGAAAACATGAAAATAAAAGTGAAAGTGAAAGCATAAAAGTGAAAGTGAAAGCATGAAAATGAAAGTGAAAGCGTGAAAATGAAAGTGTGAAAATGAAAGTGAAAGTGAAAATGTGAAAGTGAAAGTGAAAGTAAAAGAGTGAAAATGAAAGTGAAAGCATGAAAATGAAAGTGAAAGTGAAGTGAGCATGAAAATGAAAGTGAAAGTGAAGTGAAAGTGTGAAAATGAAAGAAAAAAAAAGAAAATATGAAAATGAAAGCAAAAGAGAGGAAACTGACAGTGAAAGTAAAAGATTGGAAATGAAAGTGAAAGTGAAAGGCATAAAAGTGAAAGTGAAAGCATGAAAATGCAACTGAAAACATGAAAATGAACACTGAAAGCATGAAAATGAAACTGAACGTGGAAAAGCATAAAAACGAAAGTTGGATAGTGTGAAAATGAAAGTGTAAAAGCATAAAAGTGAAAGTGAAAGCATGAAAATAAAAGTTGAGAGTGTGAAAATGAAAGTGAAAAGCATGAAAATGAACGTTGAAAGCATAAAAACAAAAAAGCAATAGTGTGAAAATGAACGTGAAAGCCTAAAAGTGAAAGTGAAAAACATGAAAATACAGGTGAAAACATGAAA